>PVIU01010426.1:0-70145 GCA_004026605.1 Ondatra zibethicus | reverse complement strand
CACACACACACAGACACTGACACACACACGCACACGCACACACGCAGACGCAGACACACACACGCACACGCACACACACACAGACACACACGCACACGCACACACACACAGACACACGCACGCACGCACACACACACACACACACACACACACGCGCGCGCGCGGAAGGGGGATGGCAGATCCTTCTGGTAAGCATAAACAAGTCAAACACTACATACCCAGAGCCAGCATTCCAGTTCCTATAACTTGGGAGCTGCAGAATTTCTATTGAATTACCATTATCTATCACTCAGGAACTCTTTGAGGTCAGTTTCCAAAGAAAAGCTAGAGAACGCTAACTCTATTTATCCCCACTTTTCCTCAATAGCAAGTTATTTGCTTCCTCCTATGTAGATGATTTTATATATATATATATAAGCGTGTTTCTCAATCTTTGTCCTTTTCCTGGGGCCCTTGGCACAGCAACCTCCGGCACACAGGTGCTATGTGGGAAGGCTCTCTGCACACCTAATCTAGATTCCAGCCCTTTTCTCTTACTGAGGCAGCTCCCATTTTATGGAAAACAGCGTTTCCCTGTGAAGAAACCACACACCCCTCAACCCCGTTGCAACTATGGACGGCCGGTGTTCTCAAGCTTTAGTTCAGCATCCAGAACTGGGGAGACAGAAGCAAAAGTAATCACTGAAGTGTCTAAGGGGGCTCCTTAAAAGTTCATCTTTCTTTCCTGTAGAAAGCTTAAAGTAGTTGTGACTGCTTTTGATTTTGCTCATCTCTGAGGCCTTTCACCTTCCTCAAGGACCTTGGAGATAAAGCAGTCACTTTGCTACCATGACACAAGAAATGAGAGGCTAGGAAGGTTATAAAAAACATCAAGAAAGAATGGTATTTGAGGCTAACCTGCCCAAGCCACCAGTAGACTAGATCAAAGAGAGAATCCTATCTAACTGAGCTAATTTGCCTGTGATTTGTCACATACAAATGGCATTATTTCTATCAGTTGCCAGCAGATGTCATCATAAATACAAAAAGGAAAGAAAAAGAAAAGAAAAATTGCAACTGTGTACTTTAAGCGTCTTATGGTAGCAATGTTCAGCCTAGATCCTGCTAGAATGCTTGAGTGAGGAAACCCGTTGAGGCCACTGAGAGTGAGGTGGCCAGTGATTTACTGCACTGTAAAAATATGATCATTTCAGCACACAAAGTGCTAAGCTTATGGCTATAACATGAGAAAAGGCGAGGCAAATGTGTCAATTAGTACGGTGGTCCCTAAGAGTTTATGTGTGATGGCAGCTTCTCCCAGAAGAATAAGGGATGCTATCTTCACACAAGGATAAGTGTTCTAAATAGCGGATTCTCAGGTCTCCATTACAAAATTAAAAGAAAGTGGTATCTTACATGTGGCACAAAAAGTCCTAAGCAACTGACAACCCACTTACTATTCAGTAGTTCGTGGTCCAAGTCACAATCAGAACATGAAAATACCACTGAAAATCGGTCCCATAATGCACTTCCTAAAGTCATCCTCCGTGCCTCCAAGCTACCTGAACAGCTGAGATCCGCCACCTCTGCCAGACACATCCCCACACGTTTGCCTCCTTTGGAAAATTCTAACATGGGAAATCCAGGAAAATGCCTGCTTGCTGCAGTTGCTTTCTTTACCTCTTCTCTGGACAACAGGTGAGTAAAGAGAATACAGCATTTTAGGGAAACAACAGAGCATCAGAGACTGCATCTGCCTTAGGTGCAGCCACTCTCTGGAATTTTAAATTATAAAAAAAAATTCTTCAAAAACTATATTTACCTCACCTTATATAACATAAAAAAATACGAACACTAGTTCCAATGGTTTAACTGGACAGAAAATGAAGAAATGCTTAGTTAGAGAAAACAGGCGACTGACATTTGGGGGAAGTGAATCAGCCCATTTCTTGAAACTACTTATCTTGTACTCACTGTCTGGTCCAAATGCTCGTAAAAGGGTAATGAGTGAGAGGAACCAGCACAGATGGTTGGCAGGAGGCTTGCAGAACGGCCTGTGGGGAAGGACAGTTTCCCCGGCTCCTCAGATCAGCTTGTCGTACTTAGGGAACTTGCATGCTTATACATACATTAAGAAGGACACAAAAGGACAGCGGCATTCCACACATGGGATTTGGGGGACCAGGCAGCGTGCTGGCTTACAAGAGGAATCCTACCTGGCTTATAGATAATGGTTAAGCAGCAGACAATGCCGGGGCTTTGTGGGGGCATTCAGATTAAGTTGGCCGTGTGTGTGTGTTCATGTGGGTATGTGCACATATGTATGTGGAGGCCAGAAGTCAATGTGTGTGTGTGTTCATGTGGGTATGTGCACTTGTATATGTGGAAGCCAGAAGTCAATATGTGTCTCTGTGTGCGTGCACACACGTGTGTGTTTGTGTGTTCATGTGGGTATGTGCACTTGTATATGTGGAGGCCAGAAGTCAATGTGTGTGCATGCGCACACGTGTGTGTATGTGTTCATGTGGGTATGTGCACATGAGTGTTGAGGCCAGAAGTCAATGTTGGATTGGTGCGGGAGAATTGTCTGTATTCTGTCAATCATGATTTAAATAAATGCTGATTGGCCATTAGCCAGGATGTATAGGTGGGACAACCAGACAGGAAGTAGAGGTGGAGCAATGAGAATAGGAGAATTCTGGGAAGCAGGAAGCTCTCTCGGGAGTCCTGCCCAGATGACCGAAGAAGCAGGATGTGACCTGCCCGCTGAAAAAGGTACTGAGCCATGTGCCTAACATAGATAAGGATAATGGATTAATATAAGTTACAAGAGCTAATAAGAAGCCTGAGCTAATGGGCCAATCAGTTTATAATCTTCTGGAGACCTCTGTGTGATTTTCTTTGGGACCTAATGACTGTGGGACCTGGTGGGAGGACAGAAACCAACCATGACCTCATGCTACATTGGATGTCTTTCTCTACTGCTCTCTACTTTCTTTTTTGAGAAGAGCACCTTTCTGTGAACTTTGGAGCTTAGCAAATGGCCTGAATTGGCTGAGAGGTGAGTTCTAGGGATCCACCCATCTATGTCTCCAGCACTGGGATCACAGATACATGCCTGCTGTGCTCTGCCTTTAACATGGTCCTGGGCTCTGGAAGTAAGCTCCTCATGATCACATGATCAGTGCTTCACCAGCCATGCTGAGCCCTATACCCAGCCTTATGGTCAGTTCTTTGAGGAATATGTCATCCTTAGATTAGCTTGGTATTCAATGTAGTCATCAAGAGGACATTCAGTGCAGTCACTTGTCAACATAGTTACTTTCGTTTCTTCTATCACTAGAACATTCCAATGTGGCCTGTACTGAGAAGAAAGCAAAATCTTCTGTGCTCCTTCTCCATCTTCTCATCTTTACAGCAATCTAACTAGCAATGAACAGTATTCACAAAAGTAGGTCACACACATGGGACAAGCAGAGCCCCAGAGAGGAAAGTGCTTACCCCAGACAGCACTCAGTCTACCTGCAACTGTACAGGAAGGAGGTGGTGCTTTGTCATGATTCTCTGGAACAGAGTCAATAGATGCCCAGTCACAAGGCTGACCAGGTGAGAGCACCCAATGTAATCACACTGTTGTCAAGACAGTAGGTGAGTAAATTTATCTGCCCTATCTTTAAAGCTTATTGTATATTTTATACACACACACACACACACACACACACACACACATGGGTGTGTGAGCACGCATGCACACACTCTCTCACACACACACGTTGTTTGACATCCTGGCCCATTGTTCTTTTCTTTCTTGAGACACCTAGCATTACTTCTGTGA
The DNA here is from genome assembly GCA_004026605.1 of Ondatra zibethicus. Taxonomy (NCBI): domain Eukaryota; kingdom Metazoa; phylum Chordata; class Mammalia; order Rodentia; family Cricetidae; genus Ondatra; species Ondatra zibethicus. The sequence goes on along the minus strand of PVIU01010426.1, from coordinate 66,331 downwards.
AGAGATATGGAACCATTTTATAACTGCAGAAAAGAATCCCTTATTTGGATAATGTCTCAGTTTATTTTTTGTTATTGTTTTGTTATTGTTGTTGTGAGGCAGGCTCTCATGTAGCCTCTGTTGGCTGCAAACTTACTATATAGCCAAAATTGGCCTTGAGCCCTGATATTCATAACTCAGCCTCCCAGGGCTGGGCTCACACGTGTGAGTCAGCATGCCCTGCTCAGTTTACTTTTTAAGAAAAGAATGTTGAAAGAAGAGAATGGCCCCAGCCAAGACTCCTAGGAATAGGGATGTGTAGCCTAAGTGGCCATCTCCTGCAACCAGGCAAGACCTCCCATACAGGGACTAGGACACCAACATAGCCACATTACCATTGACTACAGTTTGTCCTGCCTATGGGGAGTGCTGGGGTAAGGGTAGCATAGAAGTTGTGGGAGCAGCCAACCAATCACTGCTCCAGCCTGAGACCCATTCCATGAGAGTAGGAAGAAGGAGGATAAACTATGATCTGGATGTAAAACAAACAAATAAATAAATAAAAAAATTAAATCATATATCCCAAAGTACCCCTTATTGAAGTAACAGAAACAACTTGCATTGTACCCCGTTAAACAGGCAACACACTGAAATTCTTCACAGATACTGGAAAATAAATATTTAACATAATATGAACATATACATACACACAAAAAACAGAATAGCTGAAATAGTCCTGAATAATAAAAGAATTTGTCAACATTTCCTAAAAGAATATATATTGAAGGGTCACCAAATGCAACAGGATTACATACCTATTGTTTCCCTGAACTCCAAACCTGGAATTCTTAAACTCATACAAGGCATTAAAGATGAGGACCAAAGAGCACAGAAGAAAATCTTTATGAAATTTAATCTAAAGAACATCAGACTACTGAAAAAGTTACTTGTAACACTAGGCCTTGATTTAAAAATTACTACCTTTTATACACAATTTATGAACATGTAAAGCAGTAGTTAATTTTGTCTGTGGGTGGACAAGAACATTCTATAAGTCTAAAGCATGGACTAAAAAGGGGAAGAACCAAGAAGGAAGAAAATGCAACTGGTGACCTTCAAGTCTATGCTCTCTTAGGAAATGCTGACAAACTCTTTCATGCTGCATGTTTTCAAATCTGTAAAGCTGTGCTACTTTGCCTGCTGAAACATCTGACTAGTCTAATAAAGAACTGGACAGCCAGTAGCTAAGTGAGAGAAAGGATAGGCAGGGCTGACATGCAGAGAGAATAAATAGGAGGAGAAATGTAGGGAAGAGAGAAGAGTAAGAAAAGAAGAAGGAGAACGGGATACCAGGGACCAGAGACCCAGGCACACAGCCAGCCATGGAGTAAGAAGGAAAAGAATAAAAGTAAAAAGTCCAGAGGCAAAATGTAGTTAAAGAGAAATGGGGTAATTTAAGTTAGAGAAACTAGCTAGAAACAAGTCAAGCTGAGGCTGGGCATTCAAAAGTAAGAATAAGTCTCTTTGTATTTTTGGTGGGGGTGGGGTGGGAGGAAGTTTGGTGGCAGGCCCCTAGAGTTAAAAAGAAAAAAATTACAATAAGGTATGGTAGTTTGAATGTAAATGGCCCCCATAGTCTCATAGGGAGTGGCACTATTAGGAGGTGTGGCTTCGTGGAAGAAGTGGCTCTGGAGGACACTGTGAGGTTTCCTATGCTCAGGAATCCTCCCAGTGTCTCAGTCAACTTCCTGCTGCCTACAAGATGTAGGGCTTGCAGCTACGCCTCTGCATGATAATGGACTGAAACTCTGAAACTGTAAGCTAGTCCCCTCAATTAAATGTTTTCCTTTTAAGGGTTGCTGTGATCCTATGTCTCTTCACAGCAGTAGAAACCCCAAGACATAAGGAACACTGGTTTGTAATCTTGTTTACTGTTGGACATTTGTGTGGTTTGGCAGCAGAGTAACAGTGGCTTCATAAAAAGGATGCGGTGCTGTTGACAGAAGCTGGAGACGGAGCTTCGTTGAATGGACTGCTTGCCCAGCACACATGAGGCCCTGGATTGGATCCCTAGGCACTGCTTACATTGGGTGTGGTGGCACACACACAGAATCCCAGCCCTGGGGTGGTGGAGGCAGGAGGATAAGGAGCATAGGGAGTTAGAGAGCAACCTGGGCTAAATGATTGCAGGAAAGGGAAAGGAAATGGAAGGAAACACAAAGGAGGAAAGAGTTGGACAATGAAATTTGAGAAGTAAACATGAGGGTTGGTGGTGTGTGCTCGATCTTCCTCCCTCCCTCTCTCCCTCTCTCTTTGCTTTGAGACAGGCTCTATTGTTGTAGCCAGGCTGAGTGCTGGAATTCCAGACCTGAACCACCACACCCCACCTGGGCTACACTTCTCTAGTAGTGCTTTTGTATAGAAAAAAAAAATCTCAGATGAAAACATGCTGAAATGGGATTTCAGGTTGGGCCAAGGTGTCAGCCTGTGGGAGGATTCCAATATTTGAAGGGAACAGCAGACAGGTAAGGTATTAATGGGGATGGGCGGTGTTTATGCAAACAGTAGTGTTGGGATCACTTAAAAAGAGGACAGGTAGAATAGCTGAGGGACACAGGACACTGCCAGCACTGTTAGCAAAGAACACAACAAGGTCCTATTCAAATTGCTGGTGTTAGCTGGGTGCTATGTGAACCCAGAATTGAGTCCTCTATATATCAGTTTACTGGGAATCAAACAGGCATAACATAGTCTGCTTGTTGCATAAAAATGAACTCTTAATCTTAAATACATAGGAAGCCACTAAAATAACATTAGGAATGACAATCTTGAACTAAGATTTGACAACGCATGGGAAAAAATACATACTTACCAATAAAAGTAAAAAATTATGCCTGCACATAATATGGCTTTAAGAGTGAAGTCAGGAATTTATTTTATCTGGTACACCACAGCAATTTGCTATAAAGCTTTATGAAACAGCGAAAGTAATGTTACAGCCAGAAACCAATTGTTGCTAAAATGCATTCAGTTAAAATGGAAAATAAAGGGAAATAAAACACTGTAATTGTCTCTCAACCCACATTGTATATTATGTTGCTAAATTATATACTATTATATTTTCTTCATTTTAATATGCTTTCCCATAGAGGAATTGATAGCATAAGGAAATGATTCTCTGCTTTTATTTCTGAAGACCTAAATATTATCCCACATGTATTTATAAACCAAACAGGTTCTCATTCTCATATTAGATCCCAAGGCTCATAAAACCTATTTCATGAAGCCACACACGCAACAATTCATGAAAAAAGAACACAAAATGGCCTCTGTTCTATTTCTTACTTGTTTTAAAACTGGAAGCTATATATTTAAAGAGAGTTATAACCATGTGTAAGGGGGAAAATCAAGGTTTTCTTCATTTTAGAAGATCTTTTAATAGCATATTTTACATTTCTTGCAAATATTGTCTTTGGCCTTGATGCTATTTTGTTCAACCTTGTCCATCCACTGAGTAGGGAGGCTCCCCAAAGAGATGAAAAAATTTCCATGGACTGAATCCACATTTGGCAGGATGCTGACAGAACACAACTAGCCAAGTGTATAGTATCTAAATTTAAGGGCAACTTATTTGTCACTGAAGACATTAGAAAGAACTTTTTGTATAATAAGCCACAAAATCAACAGGGCACTGAAAACAATCTTTGTGGATATAAGAAATTTATGTATGTCAAGGTGACAACTTCCTACAGACAAAGTGAGCAGCTACAGGCGTGTTTCAGATGGAGCACATGTATCTGAAACGTGTGGCGATGTCTCAGAGGCGGAGAAAAGCCAGGATCCAGCAGATAGACAATGCTGCTTCCTTTCCTCATGCTGTCTTCAAACACCTGACTAGAAGCCACGACAGGGAGGATCGCTCAGTAGGGCTTACAGTTTGAAGGCTCATAGCAGGGAAGGCAGTGGCAGGCAGTTCCACAGCAGCAGGGGGGCGAGGGGGGCTGGTCACACTGTGTCTCGAAGAGGGCCCTGGAGATAAAAACGCAAGACCCATCTCCAAGGCTCATTTCTTCTAACGAGGCTCCACCTTGTCAGGGCTCCGAACAACGCCATCTTCTGAGGATCAGGGGCTTGTAGGGAATACTTCATATTCAAACCCTGACTTGTACTAATATTCTCAGCTCTAAAATAGATTTAGGACATTCTGACAGAACAATAAAACACATTGACAAATACCAACAGAAACTTGATTTAGAAGAGGTAGGTTGGAATAGAAACCTTTTCTTTTTCTTTCTTCTTTTTCTTCTTTTGTTGTTGTTTTTCAAGACAGGGTTTCTCTGTAACTTTGAAACCTGTCCTGGAACTCTAACTCATAGAGATCTGCCTGCCTCTGCCTCCCAAATGCTGGAATTAAAGGCATGCGCCACCACTGCCCGACTCTGGAATAGAAATCTTAAACAAACCATTTTGTGATTTCTTTTTCAGATCACGCTGTCAGTTCAGATGCTCTATTCATGGTCTGAAATATGAGAGAAGGAAGACAATGGAAAGCCCATCAGGCCCGCGTGTGATTGGTAGGGACTCGGAGCATCTGTGCTGTTTCAAGTTGGCTTCCTATCACTCTAATCAATACCTGCACAATCTCACTCGCTGTTGTGGAAGTTGCTTGGGGCCAGTGAGAAGACATGATAAAGCTGCTCACTAAACAGCTGTGAGCAGACCAGGCCATCCCTTTCCAGGGCATATCCCCAGTGACCCAAGGACTCTGACTAGGCCCACCATTCAAAGGTCCCACCATTACTCTCAACCGTGCCATCCTGGAGATATGGGCTCTGGGAAACAATGAAACCAGGCAGCTGCATCACAGATTTTTTTTCTCCTATCATATCACTTACTTGGGTAGGAGACAGGTGTGCAGAACTAACCCAGCACGAGCTCACTACTCCAGAAACATGCATTGCACTAAGATAGGAGACAGGGCTGCCCATATGGGGCAGGAAAGCCCAGGGAAACACAGACTAACCTTAGACTGTGGTTCTGAATAATCAATGAAAACAGGCAGTTTCAAGTTTTTCCTTTTACATTTTAAGCCCTGTGTTCCTCTTCATCTGTTCACTCTCTGGAATTATCATGAAACAATACAGGCAATTATTTATGCTATTTTTAAACATAAAAATTCTCCCTGACTGGCACTGAGAAGAAAACAGCAATACCATTTTGGCAATGGTGTCTGAGTTAAAGGAACTGGTCATGTAAATGCTTCATTGCATATGTAAGTCTGACTGCCAGCTGTAAGGCTCAGTAAGTTATTTTCAAACTGGGTATGTAAGAAAAATCGAATTCCCTGGGTGAGCCTTGCATCTCCTTTACCTCTCCCTCTCCCCTTCTTGCCTTAATTAAGTGGCATACTTGGATTCACGTGTTCTAAGGTAATTTTAATAGTAGTCAACAGAGCATTTAGCAAATGCAACCCTTTTCTAAAAAATAACTCAGAGAACTTTAGTTAACCAATAACACCAATTCATCACAAACAAAAACAAAAACAAAAAAACATGGTTCTTTGGAACTGATTTTAAGTAAGTGCTGACTCATTTAAAGCACATGCTTGTGGGGAAAAACTACTTTAGAAGACTGGACCAGAGCCATCCTCTGCGACACACACATCCCATGTCACGCAGCCTGGTTACTCTCGGTCCCTGGAAGCGATGTAAGCTGTACCCCAGTCACAACGAAAATGCTCCTGTGTCCACAGCTTTTCCCTGGAGGTGGCCTACAGCAGCTGCTTGTGTTCATAACCATCTTCCATCTTTCTGCAGGTAGAGACTGGGGTGCTATATAAGCCACCCTCTGACTGGTTTAATAAAGAGCTGAATGGCTAGACAGGAGAAGACAGGCAACATTTCTGGGGAGAGCAAGGAACTGAGAGAGGACAGAGGACAGACAGCACATACAAGAGAGATGGAGGAAGTCGGACTTACAGAAGGAGGAGAGGGAATGAACCATGTGGCAGAGCATAGATTAATATAAACAGTTTAATTAAATTATAAGAGCTAGTTGGGGGAACTAGAAAACATTATTTTGAGTGAGGTAGCCCAGACACAGAAAGACAATTATCACGTGTACTCACTCATAGGTGGTCTTTAAACATAAAGCAAAGAAAGCCAGTCTACAAACCACAATCCCAGAGAACTTAGACAACAATGCAGACACTAAGAGAGACTTACATAGATATAATCTACATGGCAAGTAGAAAGTAGAAAAAGACAAGATCTCCTGAGTAAATTGGGGCATAGGGAACTTGGGGGAGGATTGAAGAAGGGGAGGGGAGAGACAGGGAGGGGAGCACAGAAAAATGTAGAGCTCAATAAATAGCAATATATATATATATATAAAAGTTTATTCTTAAATTACGTATAAGAAAGAGCTAGTTGGGAACACACCTAAGATAAGTTCAAGCTTTCACAGTTAATAAGTCTCCATGTCATTCAGGAGCTGGTGGTTCAAAGAAAGTCTGACTACACCCCACTACTATAGTAAATAAGGACACGTGTGTGTGTGTGTGTGTGTGTGTGTGTGTGTGTGTGTGTGTGTGTGTTAAATCTGGAAAGAGTTACATTTCAGTAAAAAAAAAAATCAGACTTCCCAGCAACTTATAAATTAATTTCTCTGTTTACTTTTATTACATACTTTTTTGGAACAGAAAGGAAAACATTTTTAGCAGAAAAATAAGAATATTCAAAATACAATCATTTCTCAGTTATACTTGCATCTATCTTGTGGGTTCATTACCTTTGCCCACTGGTTCCAAATGATGGAACATACCAGAAACACCGTGGTGCTTGGTAAATACATAGGCCTAGTTCTGCTGGATAGTGAGTTGGTTCAAAATGTCTTAGACCCCAAGACTCTATATCCTATTAGCAATGTTTACTAATGGTCCATATCCATGTTTACTAATGGTCTATTCACAATCCCAAGGGAATGGATGCAGTCTAGATAACCATCAATGGATGAGTAGCTAATAAAAATGTGGCACATATACACGACAGACTTTCATCTAGCTATAAAGTCACGACATTTCTAGGAAGATGGACAGAATTAAAAAACACAATATTCAGCAAGGTGACCCAGACTCAGAACGTCCTTCTATGTGATCCTCAATCACAGTGTCTAAGTGTGTGCACAGTGTGGACAGTGACCCTAGATCACAACGTCTGTGTGCACAGAGTAGACGGTGATCCTAGATCACAATGTCTAAGTGTGTGCACAGGATAGACGGTGATCCTAGATCACAACATTTAAGTGAGTGCATGGGGTGGACGGTGATCCTAGATCACAACATTTAAGTGTGTGCACGGGGTGGACGGTGATCCTAGATCACAATGTCTAAGTGTGTGCACAGCGTGGACGGTGATCCTAGATTACAGTGTCTGAGTGTGTGCAAAGGATAGACGGTGATCCTAGATCACAGTGTCTGAGTGTGTACATGGGGTGGACGGTGACCCTAGATCACAACGTCTGAGTGTGTGCGAGTAAGTGGGGTGGGTGTAGGCATAGGCTATGAAATGAGAAAAAAGATTAGAAGAGGGGGAAGAAGATATCGAAAGAGGTGGGCACAGGACAAATGAGTCATGAGAACGGAAAGACTTTGTTGGGAAAAAGGACACAGGAGGTTATTGTGGACTAGGGAAAAGAACAGAGGAAGGGAACTAAAAAAACATTTTCCTTTTAAACATCAAAATGAAACCTAATAAATAAAAGTGTTGCAAATAGCTTTTTTTCTTTAGGGTAGGTTCTGAGGATATACAGAAGATGGCACTGTGTATGTCTTGAATACACCAAGCCTGGGTTTTACCCTGCAATCCTAGCATCAGGGAGCAGGAGGCAAAGGATCAGGAGTTCAAGGTCATCCTTAGCTATATAGGGAGTTTGAAGTTGGTGTTTGCTACATAAGACTGTCTCAAACAGAAACAACAGAAGAGGTCTTAAGAGCCTGCAGGTGATTCTGACACAGCCCAGAAACATGAGCTGCGACGGGCACAGACGTCTTGGAGCTGGGTGGACAGTGTGAATGAGAGAACAGACAGCTAGTCATGGAAACTGTGTCAAACTGAATAAGACACGCCCTCCTGAAGCAAGCAGTGTGTCCAGCTCCATTTCCCTGGGGACAAAGGGATGCAAGCCCTGATGCTTCCACTTTGCTCAAAAAAAGCTCATTCATGGTTCCGTTTAAAGACTGCTGGTTTACAACTGTTCAGTTAATTTTGTCTAAATGTGCCAATGATCCCACTTCTGCCTTAATAGTCAGTTTGTTATTAACGATCTTTTATTAAATTCACAGGTGTGGGGTGGTGTAATATTTAAGAAAACTTAAATAGGTGGCTGTGTGTGTAAGTGTGTATGAGGGGCAATCTCGTGGTTTCTTCTAATAGTTCATATTAAAATAAATATGAAGGTACTATGTCTAGATTATAAATTATCATTAATTTTAAGACATATTTTTAAAACATAAGACTTGAAAGAAGATTTCAATAGGCAAGCATTGTTCTCGTCCTCTTAGGCATACTTGACAGCAGGCAGGCAGCAGTGAGCTATGCCCCCAAGGAATCCTCACTCTGAACAGTTTGGAAACTTGGCACTAGTTAAAGGTCCCAGTCAAGTGAGGAGCATAGCAACAGGGAGTGGTGGAGTCACAACTGTGCCACGGGATGATCCCAACTTTCTCCAAAGAAAAGCCTACAGCAAATGGCAGAAAGAAATGAAGTGAAAACAGACCCAGTGATAAAAGACGACACTGTTCTTCTGAGTGAACCGAGCTTATGAGTCTGCCTCTCAGCGAGTGCCTGTGCTACGTGTTCTACTGAACCATGCTAACTTAAACATCCAAACCTGCGATGGGGAAGATGGCATCTAGGTTTTGGTGTGGTTTACCAGTTGATCGTGAGGGCGGCATCTTTTTGCATAATTGTTTCTTTTATCCCAGTGAATGTGCTGACAGTGAATGTCATGATGGATGGGGCCAGGAATTAACACACCAACCTTACTCTCTGTGTACTCACCAGGCTGTGGTGGTGACTTAGGCACACTTACCTGTGTCTGCTACACTCCCGAGGAGCGTCAAATGAATTATAAATTACTCATTCATTAAAGAAAGGTTTGGGCCAGTACGATCTATTTAAGAAGATTGGAATATGGTTTGTTTTAGAGAGATTTCTGTTCCAAATATCTAAAACTAAACAGTCTTGAATTTTAAGCAACTTCTCCACCCTCTGGAATGATCCCAATGCCAAAGTTATACCAAACATATCATATGCAATATTTCATGACACATCATATAAATATAAATCAGTGCAGAAAATAAGTCACAAATATAAGCAGAGACTGAAACTTCATATGTTCATACTTAGGAGTGATAAAACATGAAATGATTATGCTTTCCCTGGGGCAAAATTCTATTTTATTCATTAAAAGTTCAAGGCAATTTGAGAAAAATTTATATGCAACCATTACATATACATCAAATTGCCATCAGCTTTGCATAACCAACTATCTCTCACTAAGGCTTCAGTAAAATAACTGAAGCCTAACTTGAAATATTTTTAATTGGGAAAAAAAACCTTTAGTTTTCTTCCATAGTCAATGAAGTTGAAGAAAACAATTTCATTAAATGTAACAAACATGCACAATTTTTCTGCCACAATTTGGTATTTTTTAGCCAAAATGATAATACAGGGACAAAAATGTATGAGTCCCTAGAAATGAGCTGCAATAAACCCATCTCCTTAGACAGTACTGTTGGCACTGAAAGATGTTTTACATTCATAGAGAAATTACACCGCAGCCAATCGTAGTATACTCCATAAAGTAAAATATATTCTTGATTAGCTGAAAACTTAATATACTCTAATAAACACTGAATAATTCTAAAGCAATGTTCAATCTTTCACACAACTTTTTCTTACAAACTAAGTCCATCACAAACAGGACTGTAGATCTCCTCAGTCCTGACTCAAGACATGAAGAAGTCAATGTTCACCCATTCTTTTCTCTAAAAGAAACTCTGAGAATCTTCCTTTAGGATATGACGAACAAAGTGTAACTAACTTTTATAAATGTTCTCTGCAAATTCTGATATCAAAATCTATGACATGGTCTGTGTTTAAAACTCCACCTGCGTTTGCATGGATGGAAACTCGTGGGTTATATGGATCTTGTCACTGATGGCTGCTAATCACCTCGGGTTATATGGACCTTGTCACTGATGGCTGCTAATCACCTCGGGTTATATGGACCTTGTCACTGATGGCTGCTAATCACCTCGGGTTATATGGACCTTGTCACTGATGGCTGCTATTCGCAGCTGCTTTCACTTACTTTCTTCCTTCCACTTAGGACCTCAGGATGAGACTTGTGGCAACCGATGCCTTATCATTTGTTTCTGACTATGGCCCATCACCATGACCAGCATGTTGAGTGTGTGGCATCCTTGGGAAGCAGAGCGGCCTTACTGGCCTGTAGATTTTACTGAGCTCTGGGTTTTCAGTGGGATCTTCCTACTCCAGACAACCCTATGTGGTAAAAGTAAAAATGCTTTTGGAGCTGGGGAGTCCCAGGTTCTAACTCTTTTTCTACTGTGTGACCTTAAGTCAGTCGCAAGATCTCCACCTGGCAAGAAATCACACAGAGTAATCCACCTCTCATATTGGAATCCCAGCAACATGTATTGTTACTATTGAAAGAAGAACAATCTGGGGTTCCATATGATTTTTTGTAATTTTTTGATGTAATGAATGAGATAGGAGTTCGATTGCAATAGCACTTAATCTGTAAACTGCTTTTGGTGGAATTGTCATTTTGACAGTATTAATTTCGCCAGTATATGAGCATGGGATGTCTTTTCATTTGAATGTCTTCCTCGGTTTCTTCAGAGATTTAAATTTCTTCCTTTAGAGGTCTTTCACCTCATTAATTGGGCATATTTCTCAGAATTTTTTTTTTCCTTGAAGCTGTTGTGAGTGAGAGCGTAAAGTGTCTGTGGTCTCTATCTCAGCATGTGTGCGTTGGTGTGTAGAAAGGCTACTGATTTGTTAGAGTTGTTTTAGTATCCTGCTGCTTTGCTGAAATTATTGATCGTTTCTGTAAGTTTTCTGGTGAAATTTTGAGCATCTTATATCTAATAATTATATCTGGACAATTTGATTCATTTTTTTCCTATGTGCATCCCTTTAATTTCCTTCCCTTATTGAATTGCTATAGCTAGTGCTTCAGACACTGTATGGACAGGAGTAGGGACAGTGGATAACCCTGTCTAGCTCCTGGTTTTAATGGGCTGTTTCTAGTTTTGCCATTTAGGATTATGTTGGCTGTTGGCTTGTCATGTCATTATAGTCTTTAATGTGTTGAGGTATGTTCCCCCCAGTTCTACTCTCTCTAGGACTTTCATCATATAGTCATGTTGGATTTTGTCAAAGGCTTTTTCTGCATCTATTGAGATGATCATGAGATTTTTGTCTTTGAGACCATTTATATTATTTCTTACATTTACTGATGTACATATATTGAACTATCCCTGAATCTTTGGCATAAACACACACACACACACACACACACACACACACACACACACACACGTATTCAGCTTGCAAGCATTTTATTGATGATATTTACATATATACTCATATTCACAGTCACTGGAGGTTAGGATTTAGGGCAAATATTTTTTAGTGAATTCTATTTGTAAGTATTAACTCGTAAATGTTATAAAATAATTTCTAATTAATATGAGTTAAGTTAGAGTGTTTTTACTTCACATGGGTTTTGCAAATAAATAAAACATTAAAACTTATGGCTAGACATTCTTTTGGTCATAAAATGTCAGTCCTATTATCTGGAGTGTGGTGTAGTATGTGTTTCTATGTAATAATCTTGAAAGTGTTCAATTTCACTTACTTCATATATAACCTGAGATAAGAACTCAAGATATAAATAACCACCCAAATTTCATCAGTGTGAAAATGAGACTTGACCGTTCAAGGTGTGTCCAAAGCACAGAAAAAATAAAATTATGCTGGGGATCGTGTTTAAATTCCTGATTCATTTATTTGAAAGCACTCGCTGAATGTTTTCTACAGGGAGAGAGGAAAATCTGTAAACACAGCATGTCTTCTCAGGCCTCTTCTAGTAGGGAAACAAGAAGTTAAGAAATTCAAAGTGACTAGCAACAAAAGTCACAGTGTGACAGGGTAGGGTGTGTGCATGTATGTGAGGGGAAGGAGTGAAGACAGCACGTGTGTGGGTTTCTGCTGACCCACAGCCTGAGGAAGGGGTGAAACAGTCATGAGAGTCAGGGTAAGAACAGTCCAAAAGAGTAGTTCTAAACCAGTGGGTCACAACCCTTTGAGACAGAAAGACCCTTTCACAGGGGCCACCTAAAATCATCAGAAAACACAGATATTTATATTATGATTCATAACAGTAGATTACAGTTATGAAGTAACAACAAAAATAATTTTCTGGTTGGGGGTCACCACAACACAAGGAGCTTTATTAAAGGGCCATAGCATTAAGAAGGCTGAGAAACTGACATAGAAGAAAAGTGTATTTTTAAGATGGTCTAGTAAAGACTCTATCAATCATTTGGGTTAACACTCCAAGGACGTTTCTCACACTATGTGTCAACCAGCCATTCCGTACCTCTGGCCTTTGTGTGGCAGTTTCAATATGCTGCTTGCTCTCAGAACAACATAAGACTGCCCTACTTTCGGAGACAGTAAACCTTATTATGGTCTCCATTTTTGTGTAAGCTTCATGTTTATATTAAAACAGCAAGTAAAAGAAGCTATATACCATCATGATTTGTTATATTATCATTTATTTTTAATAACACAACACTGTTTTACTGGAACTATATGAAATATTGAGATACTGTAAAGTAGCACTTTATAGTCATATATATCACATATTATTATATAAAATTAATAGCCATAGCTTTTAAAAAACAATAGCTCATAACAAAAAATATTTTCATTATGGCAAGTTTTTAGTCTTTGGAATGGTTATGCATATTGGATTTTTAAGATGAAATGCAGAAAAATACGACTTTTGGATGACCTGTGAGAATCATAATTATTAAGGTTAATATAATATTTCACATCTTTGTTTGCAGGCCTGTTAGTTTGACACAGTTCATCATCTCTGACATATCTCTCTCTCTCACGCACATACACACAAACACATACACAATCCCCAGTTCAGATCATATTGGATAGATAAATACGATAGGCATTTCCCAAGGATTTTGTTTCCACAAGTTTACTCTATGTAAGCCTGGGGACATGGACCCAGATGTGAGTATATGTGAAGCAAGAACTGTGACTATGGCGAGAATATCCAGTGTCCTGTGCTCTTGTCCAGCAGGAACTCAGTCTTACTCATTAAGGCGATATGGGAAAACAGACATTCCTCCGCTTTCCTTGGTAAAAGAGGTGGTCATGTAAACCTCTCTCAATAATTTAATGTTAATTATTTCAGCTCACTAAGGAGACTCAGACTAGCTGATTGTACTTAAAAACTTGGTCCAACTATATGTTGTCTCCAAAAACATACCTTAATGATAAAGGCACATATGATAAATTGTAGGGACATACATGAGAGTTCCAGGATAGATGCAAACCTACCAAGCAAATGGAAGTTGAAAACAAGCTGGTGTAGCTATTCTGATATCTAATAGAGTAGACTTTAAAGCGAATCAGTAAGAAGAGATAAAGAAGGCTACTATGTATTAATAGATGCAATAATACACCAAGAAAACACAACAGCTGTAAATAGATATGCACTCAACATTGATGTCCCAACTTCATAGAACAAAAATCTATGGATATAAGGAGTATGATAGGTCCTGACCATGAAACATATGAGTACAATGGAGCCAAACCAGATTTAAAAAGTCTGGCCTCAGAAAAAAGATTCAAGACTCATTATTAAAAATGGTAAGAAGCAAAAACATGCATAAAAGAATCCTGTGAGGATCTGTACCTGCCAACTTCTGGATCAGGAGGCAGGCTTTCTTTTGTGTAGTAAAAGCACCATTGAACTTTTCTTCGACATAAAATTCTGTGTCTTATATATATGTGTGTGTGTGTGGTAGAAGCTTACATAAGACATCTTCATTTATGCATATAAGCATGTATGTATCTTTTAATCACATGCTGTCAATAGTACACTTAATATGATTTTAAACTACCTTATAAAAGTACTATTTAAATAGCTTAATTAAAAAAAGTTGACACCATACAAAAAAATCTTAAGAATCAAGTCCCTCATTTCCCTTTACAATTTCTATAAATCTGGGACTGCATATTTCAATAAATTACAAGTTGAGATCTAAATCACATATCACAAGCTGAAAATGGGAAAGAGGACTCTCTATCCCAGAAGCCCTAGTTTTCAATACTTTGTTATGATCTACTTTCCACTTACTAGATAAATACATCTTTACTACAAACTAAATCCTCCTGAAAGATAATATCTTCTACCGGTGGTAGTGGGGATATCTACTTTTAGCAGATTTCAGGGCCTGCCCACTTATATAATATTACTTAAATTTATCTCTAAATATTCTGTAAAATTTTATCACATGCTTCAGGGATACACTTTTATAAAGAACCAGATACTGATGGAAGACAGTAAAGCTACAAATTTAAGATAAACTTTTTAATGTACTAGTTGTGATAATAATAATTTGTACACTTAAATGTTCTAGATAATATGGGGTAGAACATAAGTACCAGTGTACATGTTCCAATATTCAAAAATGATAATCACTTAACTACTTCCTCTGATAATCAAAAGTTTTAAAAACATCCAAGGTCAGATTATAAATTTTATATTTCAACCAGAATGTATTCGTTGATTATAATATGTCTTTCAAACAGGATTCAGTTTTTAAAGTTCTATTTCTCAGTCATAACACATGGAACCCACATTCACAAAGAAGAACAAGAAAACATGCAAAAATTTAAGAATCTTAATATTTAACAGGCAAAATTGTGATGCTGGCAAAGACAGTTTCAAGGCTGCCAAAGCCTCTCTTGTAATTTATGTTGTTGTAGTTTTTTGCTTGTTATGGTACAGAAGGACCAGGGAGTGCACACAATCATCTACGCACAAGACTGCAAGCAAGGACTTCATGCTGCCTGCTGTTAGCCCCGCCTGACCCTAGTGTGATGGTCTGCTCACTTCAAGCAATCACTTTCTAACACTCACGACTACCATCCCATCTATAAATTCAAATTCATACTAATCTACACGGATCTTGATGATTTTTTAAAAGGAAAAGTGATAAAATGATTTAGAAACAACATTACAGCACAAGCAAACAATAAAGAGGGAGAAAATGTACTTTGGGGTGCACTTTTGGCAGCGATGAAAGTCTACGGAATGTTCTTCATCTTCATTCTCAATTTATTTGTAATATTTGCTTGCGAGAATGTTACCTGAAGGACAGAATTATAATCAAATTTACTGATTTAAAACAACCAGAACTAAAAGCATACACTTAGCCAAATCTTCTAAGCGTAAACACTTAGATGCATGTGGGGAGCGTGACATTTCCAAACCCATACACTGGATGTTTAGTGAATTATAACAGCATACTAAGCCACTGAACAATTAACTATCAAATAGCACATATTCCTGAGGACTCATTTCTAGTTAAATGGTACTGATTTTCAAATTACCTTTTGTTCATATAACAACCTCCAAATCCAAAATAGACTGATCTTTTTAAAGGCAATGCAGTGGGTAAGAGTGAAAGAGTGCATCAATGACAACCTGACGTGCGATGGGACTTTGTGCACGAAGGTGCCCTTTCCTCCCGGTCACAATGGTGTTAGAACAGTCACTGTGTGATGGGGAGAAGGTGTCCTCCAGGTCACAACAGTGTTAGAACAGTCACACAGTGACTACTGTGTGATGGGGAGAAGGTGCCCTTTCCTCCCGGTCACAATGGTGTTAGAACAGTCACTGTGTGATGGGGAGAAGGTGCCCTTTCCTCCCGGTCACAATGGTGTTAGAACAGTCACTGTGTGATGGGGAGAAGGTGTCCTCCAGGTCACAACAGTGTTAGAACAGTCACACAGTGACTACTGTGTGATGGGGAGAAGGTGTCCTCCAGGTCACAACAGTGTTAGAACAGTCACACAGTGACTACTGTGTGATGGGGAGAAGGTGTCCTTTTCTCCTGGTCACAATGGTGTTAGAACAGTCACTGTGTGATGGGGAGAAGGTGTCCTTTTCTCCCGGTCACAATGGTGTTAGAACAGTCACTGTGTGATGGGGAGAAGGTGTCCTTTTCTCCTGGTCACAATGGTGTTAGAACAGTCACTGTGTGAGGGATAGAAGTCTCAGGGATAAGCATTTGCTATGCAGCATAAACAATAGGATTCTGATCCCCTGCACCCACATAAATGCCAGGCAAGGCAAGATGGCCTCCCTGTATCCCAGTGCTCAGACAGTAGACTCCAGAACAAAACAACCACCAACACTGGATGAAACTGTCAGGCTCCAGCTTCAGTTAGAGACCATGCCGCAACATCGTACCCTCTAACATTTCACATGCACACGTGTGCATATGTCCACCCAACATGTGTTCAACAGCAGACTAGGAAGAGTTGTGAGAGTAGAAAAGAGGTCACAGAGTTTGGAATACTTTCTTATAGAAGAAATGGTTAAGCCCTGAAGACACCAGGCTGACAAGAAGGACACAGACTTGGGACAAGGTTGTTGTGATGGGGGCAAATTTTCATTCACAATCTGTTAGTGTTGATCTCTCTCCCTTCCATCTTCTTCTCCATCCACTGACCCCCTTTCACCCTTTGAGCCCCAGTAGTGTCTTTTCTGAGTCTCTGTACCACATGAAATACCCAAAACTTACCAGTTAACACTGAACACTGCATTATTATTATACAGCATCAAGAAAAGACACTGTTCTAATTCCTTTCTAATAAAGGAATACGTCATCTGGAATGTCACACATCTATAGATGTATGAGTAGTAATAAGTATACTTTATGGGTTAAAAATCAGAGAGGACATAGTTTGGGTGGGTAGGAAATAGGAGTGGATCTGTGATGAGCTGAGGAGTAAATATGATCAAAATACATTATTGGAAATTCTCAAAAAACTAATAAAAATGGATTAAGGAGTAGAAAATAATGTAGTCTAGAAACTAAAATCTGACAGTTGACAGATTAAAGGAGATATGAATTTAAGTTACATATTTATTAGATTTGCATACTTTAAGAAAATACATAAAATATACTTTAAAGTATATGCTTCAATTAAATTACGGCAATCATTTGCCTATAGTTAATATTTATATAAGAACTATGCTATGCACTAAGATTATATGAGCATTAATCTCTTATCTCTGACAAGAACCTGAGAAATTCAGTAGGTTATAACAACTAGAGAAACTGAGGCTCAGAGAATTTACGCTTCCCTTGCCATAGTGCTCACAATTGTTTATAGCCAGAATTCAAGGCAAGTGGTGGGATTTTAATTCCAGCCATGGCCCAGGACTCAAAGCCATATAGATCTTTCAGGAGAATGGCATCCATGACACAGGAGAAATATGATCCATCAACAAGGATGAAAACTTCCATTACACACAGAGGTCATTTGATTATATTCTATTCAAATGACAGAAGCTTAAATCTAATCAGTCTACGGCCATAAGCAGCTTTCTAGGTCATAGAAAGGTATCCCCTTTCACATAGTTTTCTGTATTAAGATGGTTTTATCATGCCTCTCAAACATATAATTAGTTTTGATTGAGTGAGTTACTTTTGTGAAATTGTATTGATCCATTCATTAAACAGCTTATTCTTCAAATAAAACAGTATTAAAATCTACATAAATTACAGTGACAGACAGGCTTTCACTAGAGTTCCTAGTATTTCAAATAGCTTTCTTCAGAGTTGTAGAATATAATTTGCAAGCTTATGCACATAATGAATCTATGAATGAAACTCACCCAAATCTATCAGAGGTCCCACTTCATTAAAACACATCCTCCTAAAGCACCAGTTCAACATCCCATTCTTACATCGTTAGCAGCCCTTTTGACTATTTTAGCCTTGCTGTAGTACTACAACATGCCACACATTTCTTTAAAAGAAACCAATATCCTCATTTCATTACTATTTCCGGTTCTGATGACCTTGAATTTGCATTTGATTGAATTTGATTTTCTAAGACTTTATACAAGAAAGTTCACAAGCACAGAATCTCACTGTCCTGCCCAGACCTTCCATTGAAACTGGCCCGAGCTAGAAAGCAGCACTGTGTAGACTAAATTTGTGAAGCCACCACAAGCAAGCAATCTTTCCTCGTCAAGTTGCTATTCCTAGCCCATCTCTTCCATATGGCTAATCAATATCCTTGATTAAAAAATAAAAAGGCTTTATATTAATTCTCATGTTAATTTGATCTTGCAAGGACTTAAAATATGCTTCAAATTTTAATTTCTTTACATTTATTATTAGTTTAAAATAGTGTGTGTGTGTGCACGCGTGTGCTTGTGTGTGTAATATGTAGGTGGACTTGCCTGTGAAGGTGCCAAAGGTTGATGCTGGATGCCTTTCTTATGTTTTTTGAGACAGTTCTCTTCATGGAACCTGGTGTTCACCATTCTGCCAACACTAGCTGGCCTAAGAGCCCCTGGGATCTACCTGTTTCTACTTGCCTAGTGCCAGGGTTACATACATATGCTACCATGCCCAGCTTTTACATGGGTGCTGAGGATCTGAATTAAGATCCTCACATTTGTACAGTACAAGCATTTTACCCACTGAGATATCTGTCAGCTCCTCATTTTAATTTAAATGTAGAAAGGAGAGGAAAGGGATCCTACACACCATAGAGAGGCCAAGCCTAGCTTTACCAAATGAGCATGCATGGATATGATCAACAACATGTATGGATATGATCAACAACATGAGCAGATATGATCACCAACATAAATGAGTGGATATGATCGACAACAGGAACAGATATGATCAACAACATGAACGGATATGATCAACAACATGAATGGATATGATCAACAACACGAATGGATATGATCAACAACACGAATGGATATGATCAACAACATGAGCGGATATGAGCACCAACATAAACCAATATGATCAACAACATGAATGACTATGATCAACAACATGAGCGAATATGATCAACAACATGCATGGATATGATCAAGAACATGAGCTGATATGATCAACAACATGAACAGATGGGATCAACAACACAAACAGATATGATCAACAACATGAACGGATATGATCAACAACACAAACGGATATGATTAACAACACGAATGGATATGATCAACAACATGAATGAAAGGGATCGACAACATGAATGGATATGACCAACAGGACACACCGCATGAACCTGTCAGGCCTCCAATCTTTGTTCTAATGTAACTGTGGTAGGTTCTGAACTTCAAGCTCTTTTTTGTAGGTTCCCAGTTTCCTTCACCTCCTCTCACATATTACAGTCTGGAAGGCAGAGATTCTGCTATCTTTCTTTATACTCCACAGCTTCAAATTCAGTGATGTAAGCTCACTGGTCAGTCACAGAAATTGTAAAATTCAAAGGGGAATACTTTCCTTTATAAAGTATACTAGATAGTGTGCTTTTGCTTATCAAGAAGAGTATCTGCAACCCACGGACAATCACATTGTTGATTAAAAACAGCGGTGTGTAAAATATAGAAAATTTAAAAGTACCATGAAAAATGAAACCTTCCATAATATCACTATGCAAAAGAATAAATGAACATTAATAACTTTTATAAATTAATATAATGGTTTATTTAATCTACAAATTCCATTTTATTTCACACCTACCAATATAGCCGAGTCCATCTCTATGACACTGTTTTATGCTCTGTCACTCTGTGTTTTGGGAAATGACATTTTCTTGTGCTTAGCAGCAGTAACTACAGCTACAGAACTGTCTCAGGACAGTTCGCAGTCGGCTGCTGTTTCTCAGTCCTGCTAGTGTTACCTGGCTCTCTGGAAATGTTTGCCCACATTTCTCCCTTTCCCTTAGGACAGTTTCCTAAAAGTGGGGATACTGGGTCAAAGGGTAAAAAAAAGAGTCTTTTTTTTAAGAAAAAAAAAAACATATTGCCAAACTGCTTTCTAGAAAAACAATCCCAGTTTATGCTGTCACTGCAAGTATATGTGGTGTTGTCATTAAAATGTGTGTGTGTGTGTGTGTGTGTGTGTGTGTGTATAGGATATACATATATCTTATTTTGAAATGTTGACAATATGGAAAAATAAGCAATAGAGTTTGTTGTCTTGACTTGTATTTTCTTGATGTTCATTGAAATAAACCATCTTAGCATGTGCTTATTAGTCATTTCTATTTTTTCTTTCCCTATAAAAATGTTTAGTGTTTTTCTTTATCCAGTTGGCCTGAGTTGCCATTTTAAGGTTAAACACACTTCCACCTTCTGCTGCTAGATTACATCTCATGGTTTTTCACTTTACCTTTATCAAACTTTTCAACCTAAAATTTGATCATTTCCCATGTTTCATTTCTCAGATTACAGTAAGCATATTTTAAATATATATTTCTAGTTCAAGGAACTAGATACCCAAAAAGTATCCCTAATTACCAGGATGTCAATCTCCAGATTAGTATTTTAAAAACCAAAATTATAATAAAATGTTCAAAAATTAAAGGTGTGCTACTAAAATAAGAATATATTCTTATTAATATTTAAATTTCATGCAAGAATATTTGCTTAGATAGTTTAACTCTCATAAATTTATAATAAAGTGGTCCAAGGAAAGTAATTTACTTAGTTTCAAATTCATTTTACCAGTAATTGTCCTTAGGAGTTTAAATAAAATATCCTAAACTTCTCTGTATTAAATTCCCCATAAATATCAAGGAGGCTGAAATTTTCCTTATAATCACGTGAAAGGACGTTATAAATCTAAATAACATAATGCTACAAGCTCCGTTAAGTCATCTCATATTTAGAAAACTATATAAATCCCAGTAGCTATCATTATGCATGATATTTTCTATAAAACACATTAAGTACACACCACATATAAATTCTTTAAAGAACAGCATATTTAAATTTAGATGTTTGAATTGCCAAATTCAAAACTGTATCTTACTACTAATCAAATAGACATAAATTGCACCTTGTTACAAAAGGTATGTTGCAATCAACTATTCTCTAGCCTCCTGGATCATACCACCACCATTGTTGAGTGAGAGACCCACCCTCTTCCAAGTTCAACTGAGCTTCCAGTGAGTGAAACGGTCCCCAGGAAAGCTAATGAACCTCTGGATAGTGCTGTGGAATAACGCTTTTGTACACTGTAAAGATTTGTCACTCGTATTAGTTTATTAAAATGCTTATTGGCCAGTAGCCAGGCAGGAAGTATAGGCAGAGCAACCAGAGTAGGAGAATTCTGGGAAGAAGAAAAGCAGAGATTCAGTTACCAGCCAGATGCAGAGGAATCAAGATGAGAATGCCTCACTGAGAAAAGGTACCAAGCCACATGGCTAAACATAGGTAAGAATTATGGGTCAATTTAAGTTGTAAGAGCTAGTTAATAATAAGCCCGAGCTAATAGGTCAAACAGTTTATAATTAATATAAGCCTCTGTGTGTTTCTTTAGGTCAGAATGGCTGCAGGACCTGGGCGGGACAGAAACTTCTGTCTACAAGATACAAATCCATCTATAAAATGAGGCAATGAACAGAAGGCTTTGAGAGACTGGATCATCAAAAGATATCAAATTGCATCATCAAAAGATATCAAACTGCATCATCAAAAGATATCAAATCTCAGTTCTGTTATGCCCCTAGTTCAAAGCAAACACCCTTTTAATTGAGAGATAACAATAGTTCATGACTTCAAATTTATAGAGACTTAATTTGGAACACAGCTAACTCTACTTTCTAGTCTAACTGCAGAAGCTTAGATCAAAGTTTAAGATGTAAAACAAAGCTATCCATACTAACAAGTCTTGAGACCTATATATATGTACGGCTGAGACTCTTCTCATTCTAAGTCAAAGAAGCAGGATCTTTCACACGGTGCATTTTTCTTACCTACCCATGAGTGAACTCAAATAAATGTGGAACTACCCATGAGATCACAAAGGGGCAGGAGGTGGTGAATGATCATTCCAAGCAATAAGTATTTGTAGATGAATTGCCTAGCTTTCTTTCTCACCTAACATTTGAGGTTGTACTGCTGGAACTTACTTACTCCCAGAGCACACCAGGGTCATACACCATTTGGTCAGGAGTGATACTAAAGGTGTGGCACTTCCAGAATCAGAGACCCAGAATACACAGAGCTCCAAGGGCATTTATTTTGTAAGAACTGAGCATCTTCCTGGAAGTGCAGCTCAAACTGGTTAAATTTCAAAAGCCTAAAACTTTGTTAGAATATTTAAAGTAAAGAAAAAAAGGATCAATCTGGAATTCTAACTAGATTTTTGATTAAATATTCAGGATGGGGATTCAGACTTAGCATTTCAGTGACTTCATGCAGTTTTTACCAGCAATTGCTGGTAAAATTTCATCTGAGGAGAAAAGAAGAGTATCAAAAAAGTACATAAAGACAGCAAAATATATGCCATCCTTTCTGGGCAATGAGACAGTTCACCTGAGAACTTTGTAATGAAAATTTCAACCATATCAACAACCCAACTGCCAGCACCTTCAAGTTTATGAATGTGATTTCCTTCCAATTTCTAACAGTATTCAATGTTTGTTGTGTGTGGTGTGTGCATTCATGTAACTGTGTGTCCATTTGTGTGTGTCCATGTGTACTTGGATGCCTGCACATGCATAAATCAGAGGGTGATGTCAGATGTCTTCCTCATCTGCTCATCAGCCTAGAGGGCATCACCTCAGCTAGACCGGCTGGCTATCATACCCTCAGGACTCTCTATCTCCTCTCTAGTGCTGAGGCTAAATAAAAGCTCCACTGTAGCTGCCTTTGCACGTTGGTGCTAGGGACCTTAAATCATTTTAGCACACTTGAGGGGCAAGCACTTTACTGACAGAGCAAACTCCCCAATCCTATGTTTGTTATTTATTCTGCCACTGGATAAACCTTCCTTTTCTGGCCCAACAGCATCACTGTAATCATCCTGCAAAAGACTAGGGTGCATCATTGTATTTAAGGTGACAAACACAGAGTACATAGCTCACATCTGTGTTACTGGTGCTTTCCCTGTCTGTGTGAACTTGCATTTTTCTGTCGAAGAAGCTTAACGTATAATCTAAATCGGTCTTGAATGACTGTAATCATTAAAACTAGGAGTTGCCTCTATTTCATCTTCCATCATCAGCTAATACATATTTGAACCTCAAGCCAAGTAAGAAATGAAGACAATCTCAAATTCTGTGTCCTGTCTAGTGCCATTGAAAGCTCTAAGGAGCTAGGTGTAAGTCACAGCATGTGACTGCTTTCTGTTTTCAGCCCCTTAAACATGACAGGGAATTAACCCCATCGCTACAGAAATGCTTCTATTGGACAGTGGTAGCAATGTATCATTTCCTAAAGTCACCATATCAAGAAATAATCTCATCAGCTGCTCCATAGGGGGCCCTGAGACTTACAGAGTGTCAGCAGTACTAACCAGAAGTATATGACACACACACAAAAAAAAACCCAACTAATTATAGGGAAAGATTTGGGGGTGGGGTAGGGTAGAAAGCACAAACTGTAAACAAACTCAAAGCAGTTGTAAGAAGAATATTATAACAAGGTTAAAGGTCAGAGCCAAGCAAATCACATTTGAACTTTTATATGCATTGGACCTGAAATGTTCTTGAAGTTCTGAGTACTAATATGACCTCACATAGAAAATCCCATGCAGAGAAACTTAAATTTCATGCATAAAATTCTAAAAAAGTTATATAAAACTACCTTTTATTATGTGTATGAAATGTCTGTAAAACACAAAAGAATTTTTATTTATGCTTGGGTCCCATGCCCAAGATACTTCACTATGTATATATTAATATTCCAACGCCTGGAAAGGTCTGCAAACTAAAACATCCCCAGTTCCAAGTTTTTGTTCATATCTTTCTTTCTTCAAGACAGGGTCTCACATCCCATGCTGACCTAGAATGCCCTATATAACTGAAGATGGCCTTGGACCTACTGGTCCTCCTGTCTTCACTTCTCACTGCTGGGATAACAGGCATGTGCCGCCACACCTGTGGTTCTGCGGAATCAAACCCAGGACTTCATGCATGCTAAGCAGCATTGTACCAGCTAAGCCACTCCAGTCCTGGTCCCAAGTGTTTCTGATAGGAGAAATTCTACCTGTAGTGATTTCAACAAATAGTGAATGAACCACAAGACATGTGAGCGGAGCCTGGGCATGGTGTCGCACACATGCAAGCCCAGCACTTGGTATGCAAAGCCAGGGGACTGTCAGTTAGAGGAAGCCTGGGCTACAGAGGAAGATAAAGGCTACCTTGAGCAATGGAGTGAGATCCTGTCCCCAAAATAAAAAAAAATCATGAAGAGGTATAACCAGCAAGTATATAAAGTGAAATTACAGACCGACCAACCTATAAAAATATGTCCAACTTATTGGTATCAAGGAGATTCATATTTAGACTCTAAGTGAAACAATTTGTGGTACACACAACAGAAAGTGTCAGTTAAGGACATGAGTTCCCAGCTCTGCAAGTGCTGCTGAGAATGTAAACCAGTCCACACACTGGAGCACTGTGCAGTTCCGAAATTCAAGAAGCATGTGTTTCTCCACCACCCTGAAATCTTGTTTCTAATATGTATCCCTAAAGAAGTTCCCACTCATGTGTATAAGAGGACATTTACTGAACTGATCTTCATGGTACTATGTATGTGCAATGAAACTGGAAACAACATAAATGTCCATTAGCAGGGAGAGAGATAAGCAATAAAATATCATCATCAATTAAATTAGAATGAACTAGATGGAAATGGATAATTATACATAGAGCTCAAAAACTGTTAAATATTTTGCAAGCATAATATTACATTCTAGAATTATTAGATTTTTACATGCACCTACATACATAGGACAAAAATATAGGCAGAGAATAGGCGCTACATTCCTGATGGAGGGGCCTTTGGCAAAGTCAGTGAGGAAGGGAAAAGAAGAAGGACCAGACACTCAGCTTCATCTGCACCATTCTGCCTCTGAGAGAAAGAGCTGCCACAAATGACAGATTAGCATCTGCTAACTCTGACTGGAAAATGTTTGCATTAGTAATTTAACTTAAAAATAATAAGATAAGAAACAACTCAGGCATCATTTGAAAAGTCCTAGCCCTTATGAATAGTTGACTTGGTACCTTTTTAGTTCCACAGGTTCAGCGTCTGAGTGGACAACTGCAGCCTTAGTTGCCACTGACTGAATAATTCCATTTTGAACTTTATATCACTGTTAAGAAACATACTTGGAAACTCTTAATAACAGGCCAAATGTAAATACATTAGGTTTTTTTTTTTTTAAATAGCTGTCAAGTGTACTGATGTTAAACTTGAGAACTTTGGGGAAGAAATTAGTGTATTTTCTTTATGAAAAAAAGTTCTATTAAAATTCTCCTTAGCATTAACAGATGAACTGATTATATAATAAGAAGGTAACTCCTATAACTACCGCAGTATTAATGGATATAGTATTCAACCCAACTGCAAAGCATGTATTATTAACAATGTTAGAGTAATTAACAGAATGTTTTTAATGCAAGTACTGTGACGTGGATAAAACAAATTATTAACATATTATGTAGCTGTTTAGAATACAAAATAAAAGATATCAGGCTTGCAAAATGTCCAGTGATCCATCCAATACCGATTAATAAGTAAAACTCTTGCCATTTACTCACTTAATTTTTCCTCTCAGAGCAAATGAATTAGTATGTGGAAACAATAAAGCTTTTAAAAATAGACAAACAGAAAGGAAAAGAAAAAATAACCACAGGACTGTCCTAAATTAAGTGTGTAAGGAACCATTCTCACAGTGATCACAAGAACTGAGGAGGTCAAATTTCAGGCCTGTAAAGTCCTGCAATGGAGGAAAGATCATTAATGCAAAGGAGAAAAAAATGTGAGAATACAAGTTTTTCTGTACAATATTTTATTCAACCCTAATATCTCTTACTTTAAGAAATAAACTGCATTATAAAGAACCTGCTGCCTTCACATGCTTGCTTGTTCAGTCGGAACACTATAACTACTGCACTTTGGCTTACTCTCAACAATACTAACAGCTGCCACAGCCAGGGGTCCCACAGCCTAGAAAAGTCTAGAGGCAAGTGCCGCAAGAGACAGAGTGGCATTCCAAGCAGACGCATGCAGGGTCCCCTAGCAGGATTCCCAGGCTGTTCTGGGGAGCTAGGCAAAGATACCATCAAGCCCAAATCAGAACTAACAGAGCACTCACCGGCGCAGAAACCCTGGCTTCCCTGTAAATGGTGGTGCCCTCTGGAGGCAAAAAAAAAAATGTTCTTTGTGTTATATGGGGGAGGTTTATTATGCTCTCAAATGGAATCAGTCCAGTGCTGTCTGAAGAAGCTGCTTTCTGCAGAAATGATAGATTCTCGTTACAGAAATTTTGGTAAATACAAGAGCAAAATTTAGCAAGGTACCAACTGTATTACTCTAAGATAAACACCAAGGATTTGAGGTATTTCCTCCCACTAAGGAGGGAAATGTTCACCCTTCTTCTGGCTTGGGATAAAATACTCACATACACAAAAACATACAAATTCTGGGTAGAGAGCTACATATAGCATTAAATAAAAAAAAACACTTCTTAATGGTTGCCTGTATATTTTCCTTCATAGAGATGCCTGTGCTTATTCCATTAGAAGTAAAACCTGTCTCAATATCAAAGGAAAGAAAATTTAGCAAGGCCTAGTGGTATCAACTTGTGATCTCAACACTTGGGAGGGTTGGGCAAGGAAATTGCAAATTAGAGGCCAACCTGGGGCCTCTATTGTGAGTTCCAGTACAGCCTGAACTATAAAATCTCAAAGACCCTGCCTCAAAAACAATAATAAAAGATTAATTTGCCAAGATTTGATTGCTCCCCAATTTGGTGGAATGAAAATGTTGCTTAAACTGCATATGTTTGTCCCAGGTGCGATGATTAAGAACTAGTCCTAGGCACGAGGCCTTCAACATCCAGGAAGGCAATGAAAACTACAAATAACTGTGTAGCCTTAGCAGTTCACAGTGGCTAACCCCAGGCACCCTACAGCAAGTTCACAGTGGATAACCCCAGGCACCCTACAGCAAGTTCACAGTGGTTTAACCCAGGCACCCTACAGCAAGTTCACAGAGGCTAACCCCAGGCACCCTACAGCAAGTTCACAGTGGCTAACCCCAGGCACCCTACAGCAAGTTCACATTGGCTAACCCCAGGCACCCTACAGCAAGCTGTCTGGTGCTCTGCATCACTGCTGCCATTTGACAGATGAGAAGATCAAGGGGGACAAAGCTTAAGTAACATGTACTGGGATCACTGCATGACTTCTGTGGTGGCACATGTGGCCACTCATGACACTCAATAATGACGGTCTCAAGGTACAACTTATCAGCTGCTTCTCTGAAAACCTGATAGATTTAAAATGGCATCAGCCTGCGGCTTCCAATGCTATTTCCGGCATGACAGTTGAGAATTTCATACATTGTGTCCATGTTGCTGACCCATGAGTGTCCTGCTTCCATCTCTGCCTGCCTTCCCGCCCCTCACTAGAGGTTTCACTCTCATGAATCCATGTTAACTCTTGGCATAGAGACATTGACCCAGCCAGAATTTTCTCTCTTTTGTCTTAACTCTGGCAGGGTTTATCAATTTTTAAAGAATCAAATGGTTTTGTTTGAAAATGTGCACTTCCTTCATGGTCCCATTCAGTGGGTATGCATAGTGTGTGTGTGTGTGTTTGTGTGTGTGTGTGTGTTTTCTGGATTGAGGCTCTCTTTGAGCCATAGGAAACGATCCATGGACAGGCTAACATTTCATCTTAAGCACAGTTGAAATGTAATGACTCAATACAGTATTAAGTCTACCATACTTCCATCTTCATGAACTTTTAAGACTACACAGCAACACAGGCTGACTTATTACAATAAAATTCCCAAACCCGAGGAAAAAATATCATTATCTAAGACCACTCTGTTCTGCTTATAGCCCCATCAGAAAAGCCTCAAACCTGAGCTTCTTCCTGCCTTTGACAAAGCCAGAGTTACAGTTCCCATGGGCCATCCCTCCACAACGGTTATAGTGCCCAATGTAGCAATAATTCCTCAGCAGGATTTTCACAGAAAAGCCAAAGATCTGTTTCCTTTTTCATGTTGTTATTTTTCTTTTGCCTAAAACAGCAGAACTGTAGATTTTGATGCTATCTGTTCACTAGATTTTACATTGAAATAGCATCATGCACTTAGTGTTTGTCCCTGTGTGACAGACACAGAGACTGCTAATGTCCCCACTGACTTCTCAGCTTCTCCTCTACCTAGAGGACCTTAGAAACAAATTAGGGTACACCAAGGCATGAACAGTGGGAACTTTATGCCAAGTAGCTTATTAAGAATCCTTATACTGAAGTTCCTTAATGGCTCCCAAGGCTCTTCTCGTACCAACACCACTGTCCTAGGTAGTCTGAAGGTTTTCCTAAATCATAGCAGAGGCTGACAGTAAATCCTTTACAGTGTATCACTGTGCAAGCCTATCTTACCTATGCCATAGGCCCTCAGAAGCAATTCATACTGACTCAAATTTTTGTGTCAAATATTGCTTTGTTATTGTCACAAAACAAAAAGCTTATGGTGCTGCTTGCTGCACTGCCTCCATGTACACACCCACATAATGCTTATACATCTAAGTAGCAGAGTATGCAATATATGTGAATATTAATCTTCATCTGAAACAATGCAAAAAGGGTTGAGAAATCACTGAGCTAGCTACCTTCACAATACTCTCTATTTTTGGAATTCAAAGAATAGAGTTCTCAAATACCCCACAAGTACACAAAGAACTGGAAGGATTTTCCCCCTGGGATAAGGCTAGTTTGTGGTTGAGTTTACTAAAACTGCTGATTCTTTGCATGATGGACTCTCTGAGGTCATGCTGTCACGTGAGTAATGATCTATCTTGCCTCTGCTCTTCTCATGGGTTCCCACTCACTCACTAAGGTCTGTGCCGAGCATCCCTCCCATGCCCATGCTTTACAGAAATGGTTCACGAAATCACTTCCCTTGAGCCACAGCGGTTTAAAGAAAGTATTATTGTCACCATCTCATAGACACGAAAATCTGCTCTTGGGTTAAGAAACACGCTCTGGGTCATGTGATCACAAACCCACAGTTTCTGTACCCACCAGTTCTCCTTTGCATTTCTCCTCACATTTTCTCCAGTTTACCAAGGTTATCCTAACTCTTGATTTTATCTTCCCTGCAAAATGCGCTCTCTTAACCTGTCAAACTCTGAAAGCCTCACAACCTTTCTCTTTTGCAGACATATCTCTCGTCTGTTCATTGCCTAAAGCACCACTGTGCACAGACATGCACAGACCTCATGTTATCAGATGATGTAAATATATGATGTAGCACCATCATGGAGCAAAGATTTCTAAGTATATGCTCAACTATAAATGTTCTATTGGTTGTTGACTAATATGGCCCTTTCTTGTAATGCAGTTATATTTGAAGAAGAACCACAAGTCCATAGAGTGCTTCATGAAATGCTTGGTGGTAGGATGGTATCTAAATTTTCAAACCATATGGAAATGCCACTGTGTATGTATTTTGTGGTGGAGTCAGGTGTCCACATGGTCTAGATCCATGTATACTCATGAGGCCAGTTTAATGAGCCTCTTAGAATTGCTAAGTATGTATGCATTTCTATGCATCAACAAATGAGGGGGGATCTTTGGGTGTGTACTTTTCTTAGAAGACATTCTGGCTACTATTACACTAAATTTTCTCAAGAGTGAATGTATTCTGTGAAAGATTATCAAATCTTTCCCACTACAAAAACTGGTTTTGGCACTTTCTGTTCATCAACTTTCTCTTCTACACCAGATGGCAATATTTCTAGAATTGCATTTTAAAAGTTGTACTGATGGCGGCGCTTAGAGAAGCAATCAATGAGGTTAACCTTTCTATTTAAATAACTTACTGAATCTGTGTGTGTGTTCTGTGTGTGCATAAGTGTACACGGGAGTTCCCATGATTGAATCCTGATGGCTTTAAAAGAGAGAGAGAGAAGGCCAGAAGCAGAAACATCCTTCCCTTTGTCTTGGCTTGTGGTCCTGGCCTGCCTCAGAAGCAAGAAGGCCACTAAACAGATGGCTCAGCTCTACTTTATACCTCCAGTCCCATGAGCCAAGATAAACTTTGGTGTTTCATATGTCTGTGGGGTTGTAGTATGAGAAGATTGATGCCTAAGGAATAACGAATAACTAGGTGGCCACTTTTTAAATTAATCAGAGTGAATTTTTCTAGACTCTTTAGAAAGCCACCTCCCCGTGTTCTCAGTTGATGTAGCTGGGCAAAGTTAGTCAGTGCCACCAAGCACAAGCACAGGGACACACATGTGCAGGCACACCCTCCTTACCTCTCTCTGAAGCTGGACATATGAACCCAGCCAGTTCAATTATAGTCTCTCAAGGGCGAGGCTGATCCTTGTACCAGAATCAATAAATAATGAAATCGACAGGTCAGAGGGCTACTGGCTAGAGTCCCTGGCTGAATGTAAGGACGGACAGGTAAGCCTGTGCCAGCACCTTCTCATACCTGAAGTCTAGTCTTTGAAGGCTTATCTTCGAATTTCTTCCACGTTAGGAGCCTTGATACTCCTCCATTCTAATTTAGAGATGGATTCCTGTGCTACATGCAATGAAAAGTCCTAACCACACCGAATTACCTGATGATCACTGCACCATCTTATTAATGAAATTAGTATCTCACCCCTAAGCAATCCATAGCCATGTTATCAGCTCCTATTTGATGACCTCAGGATAAGACCTGCCACATCTACTTTGCTCTGGGGTCTTGGGGATGCCCAGATCAGTGTTCCTAAAGAATAAGAAGCCTCTCTTTTTGCTCCGACCTACCACCTGGACTATGCTATAACAGCACGTTATTAAAATGTGGTTCCCAAACGGAAGTGAACAGAACATATAAATGGCATTGGACCTACTAGAAACTGTGGGAAAGACAAGTATCAGATGAGCGGCTTCTTACATGAGCTCAGCACACCTTGGTGCCTTTTGTTCTGTGTTGAATTTCATCAGTGCAACACATGCCAGATAGTTAATATTATTTTAAACTGTGACTGAAAAACATAAATAGAGTTTATCTTTTAGCTATATTTAAGGTTTCTGTACAACCATGGCCACCACCCATCTCCAAATCGCTCTTTGGACCAAGTGCTTTTGCTATATCTTGCTGTTTATTACAGATTCCGGGGAGTTTAATAACTTGAACTGGCATTTCATACAGTTATTTACAGGTAAAAGTGCATTTTTCTCTTGAAAATATCCGTGTTTTCTGTCTTCGAATATTCTTGTTTTCTTCCCAAGGGCAGAACCCAGGAAAGGGCACCCTTGCAAAGATAAGCAAGCGAAACATTAGGCAGTCACAACACACTGTTTAAGAACAGGAGATGGAGAAACTTTCACTATTCTTCCTTAACTCAGCATCTTGAAATACTCAGGACTGGCATGTACAGTGTCCATTCTATCTTGACTGACTACCGCCCTGAAGGACAGGAAACTGTCTTCATTTTCCTCATTAATTTCTGTCTCTTGTTTTAGGTCTATAGTCCTTAAAACCCTCAGAACACTTGAATCTGCTTACTCCTGCTAGAATGAAATCGGCAAGAATTAGCCTTTTTTAAGGCACATTTTATCAGTTTTAAGAAAGCATGGATGTTGACCCCTGTTCACTGTCAGGCCTCTATCTGTCATTTCTGCCAAGCTCAGGTACTGACAGCAAATCCATCCTTCAGAGAAGGGCACAGCTCAGGCAATTATGCTCCTGTGAAAATCCTTAGCCTTTAAACGCACATTAGCCGGGGCCTGCCAGTGGGCATCGCAGTGCCACCCATGGATCTTAATGCCTAGAAATCCTACAGAAGGAGACGTCAATGGCCTTGGGTGTCATAATGAATGATTGCCAGGTATTTAACTCTTCCATCCACTACCCTAGGCATCTGTCAATCTCTTTAGTTCCCCTAAAAAACAGTACATAGGCAAGGGAAAAGTGCTAATTTCACTTGAATCATAGCAACCAAGTCCACATACAGAGTATATGTCAGCCAGATTATCATATTTCTCCCACATATAGAAAACTCTAAATCCACCCAAAGTCTCAAAGAGAAAACTCACACACACTCACCTCCATTAGATCTGAAAATGACAAAGGAATTGAGAAAAAATAATTTGTATACTATAATCAATAAATTCTTTCTTCACACCTTAAAGTTTGGGAGAATGAATGCCTCTGAATGTCAGCTCCATTCAGACAAACTGTGAAGATCCATCTGGCATAAACTGGACAGTACCTGTCCCACGCCATCTCTACAGCTTCACATTGTGTACCTAGAGGTCCCCACAAACATCATCAACATCATCATCAGGGTTTCATGGAGTCAGATGCCCTTGAACTAGTTACAAAGAAAGCATATCTCTCAGCTTTAGATCTCCTCCACTTCCTGAGTTCTGAGCCAGTACAGTGGCAGGTACAGGCCTGAGCCACTAGACTTGGTTAATGTAGTGGTAGTGCTCAAACCCAGGTCTCTGTGTAGGCTAGGCAAGCACTCTACCAAATGAGTTAAAGCTCCACCTCCAGCCTTAATGTTTTTAAGTTAATACAAACTTCATCATGTGCTGGAAGAAGACAATCCCATTTCCACTTTCAGAAAGACAGTCCTGAATTCAATGCCAGTGCCTAAAGACAAAAAAAGCTTCCAAGTATTGTGGCCCTGTCCATCCTTGATATCTTGCTTGGTATGCTCGTCAGAATTCCATAAGTCGCCATTGCTAATTTACATTTGTATCTGGTTTTGTCTAACCAGTAGTTTGCTCTTCCTGTTTCCATTTTCCAGCATTATTTTTCTAGTTGCCCAATGGTAAGTATTTTTGAGTATCAAACCTAAATTTTACCATGATTCAAACAAAATTATTTAGCTTATATGGAGGTTTGAATAAGAATGGGCCTCCACTGACTCATATATTTGAATGCTTAGTTACTAGGAAGCAGCACTATTTGAAAGGATTAGAAGGATTAGGAGGTGTAATCTTATTGAAGGAAGTGTGTTTCTGGGGGTGGGCTTTGAGGTTTCAAAAGCCCATGCCAGGTTCAGTGTCTTGCTCTGCCTATGGAGCAAGATGTAGCTTTCAGATACTGCTCTAGTGTTATGTGTGCCACTATGCTCCCTGCCCTCATGATAATGGACTAATTCTCTGAAACTGCAAACAAGCCCTCAAGTAAATGTTTTCTTTTATAATAGTTGCTTTGATCATGGTGTCTCTTCACAGAAACAGAACACTGATTAAGACAGCTTGTTTTATATTGATACCATAATTTCTCAAGTTGCTATTATTCCTGTAACTTGTTTTATGCATGTTCTTTCCAATGCCCCTTGGCAAACTATTTTTGCATTGCTAATGATTAACATGCTTCATGGTAGAGTAGAAACAGATTAGGATCAGAAAACTGGGCACTAAATCATTTATTTCTTTAAACTACCACTAAGCTTCCAACCCTTATCTACAACTGGCCACTGGAGCTTCTACCCTATGGGAATTACCCATATAGTCACGTCTTCATTTTGTCCTGTCTCCATAGCTAGTGCCTAGCTTCTTTATCACATTAACCTTTCTGCCTTTTTGTGCCATTCACATGTCTAAAATACATGTTGACTTGTGTTACAGCAAAAATGCATCAGACAATCTAGAGGACCAGTTTAAAAGAGAGGAACAATTTGTTGTGTTCATGGTTCTTGCGATTTCAATCAGTGTGCTAGCAAAGCCTTGATGAAAAGGAGCAGTTGAAGTGACAGAGGTCAAGCAGAAACAAGGAAAGAAAATGAGCCAAGGAAAAATGACAACCCTTAAGGACATACCTCCTGTGATTCGCTTCATCCAGATTATTTTACCTCCTCCTACAGTCTCCATGACTTCCCCAAACAGTACCAATAGCTGGGTCCAACCCATCAACACATGAGCCTATGGGGGACATCATATTCAAACTCTAGTAGGGCGTAATACTTCATTCCAGCAATCACAGATTTCTATAACCTAAGTTCTCCAAATATCATCAGTTCCTTCCAAGCAGGCTCCGTCTGTGCTATCTGTGCACTCAGCTTGTGTTATCGCTTATCCTTGGATACCCTCCCCACTCACCGCCAAATACCAATCTTCAAATGTCACCTGGATCTCACCTCCCATAGAAAGACAGCTCCCTTGACTTTCCAGCCCACATAGAACACTTCCTATCAGCAGCACACAACCAAACACATAATTAGGGAACAGGAAAAGACTATGCACACTCATTAGAGCCTTCTTCTCCAACTAGATAGGAGATGGTAGGACACTGGGCTTATTCATATTCATTTGGTGAATTTCACATTTAGAACATAGTGGTTGGTACAAAATAATATGAAGATTGCCTGTTGCTATACCCACTGACAATACAGACTTTTCCATTTGGTATGTGTACATAATCTGTGTGTGTATGTGTTGGCATACACATGTGTGGAGGTGCACATGAGTGTACATACACGTGTGTAAGGATATACACATTGAAAACACAGAATTTTAAATGGCTGTTTTTCTCTTAGTCTAGGTCTTCTATCGATACTCGCACATTAAAATCCACTGATGAGGCAGACAATGTGGCCCAATAGGAAGGATAACTCTCCACCAAGACTGAAAACCTGAGTTTGATCCTTAGGACTCACATGATGGAAAAACAGAATGGGCTCATGCATATTGTCCTTTGCCCTCAGCATATGTACTACGGTACACATAAACTGCCCAACATACACAAAAATGAAATACAATAAAAAATTACATAACATACTGATCACAAAACTTAAGAAAGAAAAGACAAAAAGAAAAACAAAGAAAGCAACCTAATAAAAATGGGTTTAAGAGTGACCAAGCGTGATGGGAAGACACATGCATAATAAAACATGACAAGATGTGCAATGCTACTCACACGCTAGGAAAACGTTGATTTAGGCTACAATAAGACACCACTATGTAGCTATTACAATGCTAAAAGTCAAAAACCCTCTCCCTCTCTCAAGTATTGGCAAGGATGCAGCGGACTAGAAGCTTTATGCCCTGTAGGTAGGAATATAAAAATGTTAAAAACAATTTTGGAAAACAATTTGATCTCCTTTCTTTAAAAATTAAAAGATATGATCTCTTTTCTTTAAAAAATTAACAAATTGATCTTTTTTAAAAAAGAAATTGGAGTTGCACCCACCTTCTAATCCAGCCATCTAGTTTACTAAAGAAGAAATGAAACATGCCTCCATATAAACAGCTGCCAACATTTAAACCAACTTTTATGTGTGGGAAATTATACTGGCAACAGCTGAAACAGCCAGAGAGAGGTAAACAGATAAACAGAACGCGGTTCAGTCACAAATGGAATATCAGTCAGCAATAAAAAGAGAGGGAATCCCGATGTATGTGCATTTGGACTGCAAACACGTTTGATCCTGAAAGCAGCCAGGATCAAAAGGTTACACGAGTTATTATTCCATCCATGCTCATCTACCAAAATATATGACCAGTGGTGCAGTGGCACTAGTGTTTCAGGGTAACCAACAACTGTCTAATTGGAGTTGAGGTGCATGCAGCAGGAGAGTCTGGTACTGTAAACCTGGCCAAGAACCCAAGGCTAACAAGGTCTTAGGCCTCAGAGGAGAAGCTATTACTGCCATTTTCCTAACTAAATATAGCTCCCAATTGCATACTAAATATTTATACTTTTCCCCTTGGGCAAATGTAGTTCTCACCACTCACTAAGCAAGCTTCCTTTTGCAGCAGATAAAGGCTACTACTGAGATTCAAAACCAGTCAAAATACAGAAAGGGACTGACCACAGGGTGCTCAGTCCCAAATGGCACAGCAATAGCACAAACCCTCTACCTTAGGCTCAGAAAATATTGTAGAAGAGGAGATGCAAAGATTGCAAGAGAAAAGTCCACGGTGAACACTGTGAGAGAACATCTTTAGATATGACAGGGCTGCTGCATCCATGAAATCTCAACAATACGGTTGTGTCAACAAGATCCACACATCACTGTTGTGTGAACACGAATGGGGCAAAACAAGGTTTCACCCATAATGACCGAGAAAAGAAAAATCCGTTTTCTCCAGGGACAAATTCCCTGATGATTTACCCAATCCCAAGTGGTCAGCACTAAACACATGTACACAGAGTAAACATTAAATGGGCTAAATATATTGTGTGTGCATGTGTGTATTTAACAACAATAATTACCAATGGCATTATGAATTTCAGGGGGTTAGGGAGACAGGAAGAGTTGGAACAGGGAGAGGAAGAACTGGAAATATTGTAAATACAGTGTACTCATATCAGAAATTCTAAAAACAAGTAAAATAAATACAAGGGGAGGACACATTTGGATGACTGGGCTTGGGGGTAAGGGAAGGGCTTGATGAAAAGGGGCAATAGAGAGGGACGTGGGTGTATTATGCAACTTATCTGTGTCTTGATTAGGTATTGATAAATAACTGCACACTCAGTAAAACATTCAGAATGCCATATCCAAAGAATAATTTTGCCATTTGATTTTTTTTATGTAACCTCAAAATAAAGTCCAAGAGCATATGTTACCAATTAGCCTGGAAAACTTCATTACCAATTACTCTTTTGTGCAAAATGTGAAAAACAAAACCACCTTCTTTATTATTTTGTGAACATCTCTAAAATGTGCTGATAGATGCTACGATTTTTAAAGCTAAACTCAATAGAATTCACAGTGCCATTTGGAGGTAATTTCGTAAATATATAATCATTGCTGATATCTACCTAGTGAGCTATATGCATGCCTGCCCCATGTCCCTCCACTAAAGAATTCAGTCCTTTACCTTCACGTCCAGCAAGTGTTCTGGAAATGGCTAGACTGGGTTCTGACTACCGAGACTGACACTGTAGTTACATTCCTAGTGAGAGGAAGTGATGTAAAGAGGTTCCTCCCACAGATGGAGGAGATTGGGTCATTACTTTGAATAAAATGGCTGGGAAGGGAGACACACTGTGGCTGGTGAAATGTGCACTGATCCTTAGGAAATGACCAGAAAGAGAAAGGCCAAAATCTGGAGACAGGTATTTTCACAGAGGAACCTGTAAACAAAGGATGGGATTTAGACCCTTGGAGCCACAGAAAATGAGTTCACAGTAGGCAAGGGACAAGGAAGAAACAAATACTTCTTTTAATGAGAAGCCAGTAGAGGGCTTTGTTTTGGCCACACAATCTGATTTACATCTTTAAAACCTCTACCAGGCTCTTCAGGGCATTCAGCTTTCTTCTCTTTCAACTATCAATTTCTCCATTTTCCTTAGCTGGGTGGCATTAAGCTAGTATCCTGTCTGTGTTTTAGTATTTGTAAAATGGGTAATACCAGCTTCCAGCAAAACACATGGGCTCCATCTAGAAGTCAAGCATTCCATGACTGAGGCCCCACAGCCCCATTCCCAGCTTCAGCCTCCCTCGTGTCAGCTGCACTGCCTCCCAGCGGTTTAATCTCAGCCAAGCGTACTGCACCTATAAAGCCATACCCTGACTCTGCTCCTACTGTTTCTTTGATTCTCACCTCGTCTCCCCATCCCTATCCCTTTCTTTGCAAACGGATGTCTGTGAAGACATAAGCATTTCCGCTGTGCCCACGCATCCCACATCTCTCCCGTTTATTGCTCATCCTTTGACCAATCATGACTTGATTCCCGATTCCAGCACTCCATGGAATTCTTCCTCAAAACTCACCAGCACTACTGTCACCAGCTCACATCCTTGGATCTGTAAACCCTACTGCCAGACTATAATGCCACCGTCTCCTCTTGGAAGAGAGGGACGATTCAACAGAAGGACACAGGACAGGATTCTAGCACAGCTTGTAACTAACTACTGTGTATGGTCGTGGAAAACACATGTAATTTCTCTGGGCATTAACTTGGGGATCTATGACCACAGTGACTAGATTTATAGCCTTAAAAGCCCTTCTATTTTGTCAAGACCAAGGTTTACAATAATTTTTAGCTTTGGCATCCATGAATCAGTTCTATGTATATTTCTATAAATAATTTCCATCTCCTTTATTAGGACATGTTGCTCGTGTTAGGGATCCATTTCTCCACGTTCTTAGCCAAATACATCCATCATGACCTTCTCAACAGATACTTCTATAAAGAGGCTTTCACGCTGCCTGTTCAATGCTGTCATCTGCACAGGCAGTCCACCGTCAGAGAGAACACTGGTATTTAAAACTCAGCTAACCAAGTCAGACACTCTTCAAAGACATAGGATTCCAGGACTAGGACAGAAAAATGAAAGATAGATGAAAGCAAGAAAGCAAACTGTTCAAAGAATAATGGAGTCATGACAAAGGTACACAGAAACCAGCTTTAACAGGCTTCCCTGGCTTTATCAGGACCAGTCTGAACTATCAAACAGGCTAGAATCCATGGCATAGTAGGAAACAGTGATGCCATGCAAACATAAAGAGAAAATGAGTAAGCAAAGTTTGATGAAGAATGGGATGTTTTGATGCCTTCAAAGGACTTTCCTATAAAAGACCTAGTTATAAAAGGACAGGATCCACTTTACTAGGGAAAACCTGAAGACAAAATTTAAGTTGAGAGTTCTAAGTGAACAGTAGCAAGGGCAATCACGGCCATACGCACTGGACAACCACAGTGAAACGGTGCACCACCATTGCACCCCTGGATCTAACCCCAAGGAGCCTGCTGAAGGGAACACTCCAGGACACTGGGTGGGCAGGAATTGTTTGTGGGAAATACTCTAACAAAGCAAAACTAAACAAACAAGCTTGTATCAACTTAAAAACACTTTCACTTGGCAAAGAAATTTTCCCCAAAGTAAAGAAAGAGCCTATAAAATGGGAGGGAAATTTCTGCTAACTACATTTCTGACAAGGGTTAATAACAAGTAAGGAAGTCTAATAAGTAAGCAATGAAATGATGTATTTACAATCTCAAAAAAAAAGAAAGAAAGAAAAAAAAAGCCACCTAGCCAATAGATTCAAGAAAACATTTCCCAAAGGAGGGAATTAAGTGGTGAAGAGGTCTATGAAAAATATGAAACAACAGTGGAGAAGTACACATTAAAACCATCATGTAAGAATAACTATTATGGAAAACTATTGGCAAGCTTGTAGGAAAGTGGACCCTTGAATGCTATAGTCATCACAGAAAGAACTATTGGGTTTAAAAACAAACAAACAGCTGCCATAGGATCCAGTGACGCTGATCCTGGATATACACAAATGTAATAAAATCAGCATGTTGAAGGGACATTCAGTTGAGCCCTGTTCATGACAGACAAGAAAAGGAGATAACTTATGTGTTCATCAACTCAATAGAAGTGTGGATAACTAAAATGTAGAACGTAGACACGATGCAATGACATTGTGTTATAAAAAGCACGCATACTGTCAGTCGTTGGGACAACATAGATGGAGATCATTATGCTAAGCGGAACCAGTCAGCTGCAGAAAGGCCACTGGCTCACTCCTATGCGCAACCTCAGAGCTGTTGTCATGGAGGTTGAGCTGTTGCTGCAGTCTCTCGGTTACCAGAGGCTGGAGAGTGAACGCGGGCGAATGGTCAGCAGGTTCTACTTGAAGATCTATTTCTGAGTAAGAAGTTACTGTGTGCTGCTGCAGTAGGCGTAGGGTGCCTGCTTATTCATAGTGACTGTGTACTGCACATATTAGAAAGTTAGGAGGAAGAAATTTAGATGCTTTGCCACACAGAAGTGATATTAAAGTACATAGATATGGTTTTCTCTAATTACTCAGGAGACATGATTCAAACCACATGGCTACAAAATTAATAAGGTCAAATTTTAAAAGGTCATATAGTCTACAAAAGACTGAAGCACTATCCCAGACCAAAAGAGAAAATGAAATATGACCAGTTAGCATAGCACTAAATTCTGAACTGGGTCCTGTTCCTGAAGGAGCCATTATTGGGACAACTGGCAAAAGCATAAGGTCTGCCCATAGATGCTAGTAATCTACCAATAACGGTTTCTTAGTTTTCATCATAGTTTTGCAGTTGTATAGAGAAAGTTCTTATTTTGTAGGTGTTCTTGGTGGCAGACTTCTTGTGTAAATTTTTAAGTAATTCTGAAATAAAATTTTAATACAAAATTCAGTTTGGGAGCGTAGAGATAGATGAGTCAGTAAAACGTGCTATGCAAGCAATAGGAACTGAGTTTGATCCACAGAACTCATGTTAAAAAATCAAAATAAAAAAAGCTAGGCATGGTGGCACTGGTTTGTAATCCCAGAACCTGGGAGACAGAGACAGTGGATTCCTGGGGCTTGCTGCTCTGTGCATCTACCCTAATATGTGAGTTTTCAGGTGCTGAGAGACTATCTCCAAAAGCAAGGAGAATGATACCTGAGGAATAACACACTTGGCTCACCTCTGGCATCTACATGCTTACCATGAGACATGCTATTGTACAACATTGTGCTCAGAGATGGAAACATTTCATCCTGCAGGAAAACTCCCTAAACAGAAAGGTAAATAACTCAAAGTAGCTTCAGGAAGTTCCTGAAACTGACAAGATTTACTAAGCCCCTCCCTGTCAGAGTTAGCAGTAAAAGCTGAGAGTTTCATTTATACTGAAGAAAGCTGAGCTGCAAAGACTCTGAGGCCAGACCAGCTTCCTGGAAGAAGCAGAAACAGCCGAGCTGCCTGGAAGGGGTTTAGGCCAACTGAGGCTCCTGGGAAGGACGCTCTCCAATCTGTTGAGCGGCCTACAGACTGTGTAGTATGCTTCAGGTTCCCAGCTTTGTGAGCTGCCTCACCTATCCTGGGGTGGGCTTGGGTGATACAGCTGTCTTTGGGTCATCTCTGCTTCTGTAAGGAGCCCCAGTAAAACTCAAGGTTCACTGTTGTGGGACAATCTTTTTGTGTACTGTGAAGATATCTTTGCCAAGCCTCCTTCTTATTGGTTTTATAAAAAGCTGAATGGCTAATAGGTGGGAGAGGATAGGCAGGACTTCCGGGAAGGGAGGACGAGGAGATGAACGAGGAGTTGCGCAGGGATAACAGTGAGATGCGGACCAAGTCAAATATACAGAATGGAAGAGAGGTAGAAAACCCATGTGGCATAACATAGATTAATAGAAGCAGATTAATTAAGTTATAAGAGCTAGTTGGGGACAAGCCTAAGGTAAAGGCCATGCTTTCATAATTAATAAAAAGTCTCTGTGTGATTATTTGCAGACTGCACAAAGGAAAATCCGACTACAGTTCACCAAACACAAGTGATATATGTACTTTAGTCTGCTGTGGAATCCCTCTC
The DNA here is from genome assembly GCA_004026605.1 of Ondatra zibethicus. NCBI lineage: Eukaryota > Metazoa > Chordata > Mammalia > Rodentia > Cricetidae > Ondatra > Ondatra zibethicus. Next base: position 24,681 of record PVIU01010426.1, on the reverse strand, counting down.
TGGGGTGAGTAAATGTGTGTGCTACATCTCCCCCAGAAACTATTCTTCCACATAACACATGCATACACAGAAGATAGTTTCCTACATTGATGTTTTCTGTAATATTTCAAATCTGCCTTCACCTTTCCATTATGGCAAACATCCTTGCTCCAGAGACACAGGTTCCCACTCTTCCACACAGTTGTGATTGTGTCTTTCCAATCGCTTCATGCCCCCACTTTCCCATCCCCTTCTCAGCATCTAATACACATTTCCTTACCTGCCACACCAGGCAGCAATTTCTTAGTCTGACTCTCAAGCTCGGCTCCATTCTGGTTCCAAATGACCTGTGTCTGTCTGCTCCTCCCCACTCACCCATCCTCACCAGCAGCACGGCTGCTTTGCTGCTCTGCTCCAGGACTCCCTGTACCAGGAAATATTCACCTTTCACAAATTTTCTAAGACTAGGTGAAAATTCCTTACAGTGGCCATCTTCCTTAACTCTCTGCTTACCAGGGTTCGTCTACGCCATCTCCCCGTCTGGATGACCAGCTGACCAGTCAACTCTGCCCCTTACAAACTGTATCTCACTTCATCTCATACTGCAGTTTTTTTTAGAGATTTGTCTCAATGACAGCTAACATATGAGGTGAAGCCACACACCGCACACCACGTGGCCATGGTCATTCTTATCAATGGTCAAGTTAAGTCAAGGTCCAAGTTACAAATCCAGACAGTGGTTATCTCACATGCTCCCTGAAACGTGGACTTTTTAATAGTTCCAATTATTGCCTGTTTAATTATATTCTTTCTTAAATAAAATTTTCTCATTCTACTACTTCATACATAATGGCCACCTCTATTCAACATAGAAATCTGGACTCTGGCCATACCATTTACAATCCTAAATCTAGGGGCTTCTAGAATATCACTTAAGTAATGAATGTCTATTTGTAATTACATGTTAACTTCACAAAGACCAAAAAAAAAAAAATCCTAAAACTAGAATGAAGTCTACATTTCACAAATTTCAAACCAGAAGCTCTAAAGTTTAGAAGGTGTATGTCTTGAGAATACTGTCCACTGAGGACACATTTTCCCCCTTGGTTTTCATTAATAATTTTTGGGTACAATCATCCAAGTTAATGTGTATATGTAAGTGTAATCAAGAAGCACAATTTTCATTTATATTTGAGTTTAGTAACTAAAAGAAAAATGATAAATTACTTAGTAGTAGGTTGAAATTTTACTTCCAGATGAGCAATAGGAAACCAAAAACCAGACAGGTTGTTGTTCTGGAGACAAATACAATGGCATCGGAGCACTGAAGGAAGTCGAGTGTCACCCTGGAATTGCAGCCGCGACATAACATCTGCTATTACTTTGTCACGCAAGGACAGGCAAGGTTGGGCACACCCAGAATTCCAATAAGCAAAAGGCATTGAATCTATAAATGGTAAATCTCCAGGTCCTGGTTCCAGCAGATTGCAAGGATGAAAACCACCTTAAGGTGAAATTGTTTAATTTATCTAACTTAAACTATGGATTTTACTTCAATATTCACATTTAAGTATAAAGCTCTTAATAAAGCATTTTTGGAGGATAAAAGGTGAGTTGTTGGGAGTTAAAACTGAGACATTTCTGGTGTGAGAAGCAAGACTTACCAGAAATACACTGTCCCACTGGTTTGCATATTATAAAGCACTTAGGTCTTTTGGTGTTGTTGTTTGATTGTTTATTTGGTTTGGTTTCTTCCCTATAAAATGATCACCAATTTCTCCAGAAATTACATAAGTTAATGAAAGTAAGTGAACTTTCAGGAGAAGCAAATCTCATTCTAAAGTCATTACAAAAGCACTGTTCCTTAAAAGACTGGCCCAGAGAAATTCTAGGTATGTTAGCCATCTCGAAGTCAAGACATTACGTGACAAGGAATCAAAACAATAGGGCACGTTTCCATCCCGAATGCTCTGGCAAGGCTGCCTGGCTTTTCTACTGTCCGCACCAACATTCCTCACACAGCACACCTCCACCAGAGCCACCAGTTCAGGAGCTGGCAGCCGCAAACCTATCCACATCAGCACAGCCTGTCTGGGAACTTTACTGATAGGGACAACGTTGTCACACGCTTCTTGAATTGTGTGTTACCACAGAAAGAGAACTAAAGTCAAGTCAAGGATAATTGACAAACAAAAACAATTACCTGTCACTGAAATTTTCTCTTTTGTCTGAAAACAAAGTACAAATGATGGTGAAGCCTTAATTTCTTGTGTTAGAACCTGCCAGCCTATGCCCTTTGAAACAGTGGACTTTATATTCAAAGCTCTAAGTCAATGTTAGCACTGCATTATGGGACTATCACAGTGACTATGGTTATCGCCATAAACAACCAGTGTTGTGTTAGCAGAAGGGCTGCTTGTGCCAGGAATAATGCAAATAGAAAGAAGAAGAATTCATAGCAGGTGTCAGTTTTTTTTTTTTTAAAGGAAACTTTGCGGTGAAAAAGACGACAATGCCTCAACTTTCTAATGAGAGGTCGCCCCCACCTCTCATTCTCACCATATAAGGATATATTGCTAGACTTCTAGCAATATATGTGTGTGTGTGTGTGTGTGTGTGTGTGTGTGTGTGTGTACACGCGTGCACACGCATGCGTGTGTGTGGAGCACAGTTATTCAAGATCAGGTTAACAGTTGTTTTAAGAGACACTCTTTTGGTTCTCCCAAGGGAGTGTCAGTCATTTTACTGGGCAGACCTCACAGAGACCTCACTTTAAAAAGAAGAAACTGAGGCAGCGAGCAGCTCTGACTCACCCGAGGTCACAGGTTTGTTTGCACTCAGACTGACACATGCCACAGCCAGGTGCAGTGTCCACCCTAAGGCTTTACATTTAGCTTCGTCATAATTTACTTTACAGCTTGGAACTCAGCACCTTCACTGGGAATGATTAACAGGGGTTACTTTCGTCACTGCTTCCACAGAATGCCCACACAGTGAAGTAAAGAACACGTACACCACGGGCCATTACTCTCTTCTGTCAGTCTAAAAAATAGTGTAGGTGACAGTCATCTCTCTTTCCAAACTACTCAGTAGGCTAATACAAACTATATTTCCTTCCTCTATCAAGTCCCAAACCCCGTGGAGAACAGGACAAACCAGAAATGACCGGCTTCTATGCTGGAAGCACCTTTCATTCTTAACAAGGAACAAGGCTAGCTGGGGGGCCTGGTGGCACTGCCTGTACCCCAACATCCAGGAGACTGGAGAAGGAGATTCTAAGACACCAGTGTCTCAAAACAAACAAAAAATTAAAGGTTCAAAAAACAGTTAAAAAACTGTTTATGTGTTATAGCAAAATTAAATTTTAAGTAGAAACTGCTATTTAACTTATTTTAAAAACAATCACATATTAATATAAACAAAAGTTTATGAAAACAACAACTTCTCCAAGTGAAAAACTTTGTTGAAGAAATAGTCGGGTTTTTTTTCCCCTGGAAAGTCTATTGTCTTCTTTTAATATAAGAGCCAGATTCTCACATCAACCCCTGCATTCAGCATAGACTAATATAGTTTGTTCATGCATACGGAAAAAAGTAGCCTCCTGTGGATTTCCTAGAGATGGGAAGAATTCTACAAAGGTCATTACAGGCATGATTCTTTGGGACCACAGTGAAAACTGACTGAGTGCTCTTTTGGAAATGGCAAATGGTTAACAGTAACAGCATGGAATTTGAACAAATCCCACGCTACTCAGACATCACTACCATCCACTACCAATCCACTGGTCCATCTTCCACTCTGAGAAGATCTTTTACCCATCATGACTATGATTTCATGAACCTCTTTGGAAAGGTGTCGGAATCCCCAGATCACAGTTTGAAATCTTCAGGTTTTACCCGGAGAGGAGGGATGCCACTGTGGTCAAGAAACAGCACTGCCCACGACCTTCACCCTTCGCAGTCATCAACGCTTTATTTACCCAACATTCTTTGAAATGGGATGTTATCACAAGTGAAAAAACTGGAAAAAAAATTAATTTTGTCTAAAAAGATCATTTTTGTCTAAAAAATCAATTGTGTAAGAAAGAGAGCGATGATGAAGCATGGGTGAGACTGTTGCATTATGTATACCAAAATCCAGAAACCAGCCTATGTGCCCTCTGACCCAAGACTGCGCTCGGAAATGCTCAGGCTGCCTTCCTCAGCCAAAGCTGTACAGACGTAGAACCTCCGGGATGGCAAGCGACACCAACCTTTCACAGTGAAATGTGGAAAGCTTAATCGTAGTTGACACAAAACCAGTAAATGTGCAAGCAGAAAGGCTCCTCTTTCTCAGTGCCACAGACACAGACTGGTCGCTCAGACCCATGACATGCCTCAGGAGATGGAATCAGGGCTAATCAGGAGGGACTGGGACACAGCACTGGAATACAGCATGCTGTGCTATGAAGAACTGTTAAGAATGTATTTTTTTTTAATGAAACATTTGCTTCTTTAAAATAAAGAAGAAAAAGATTTGATCCAGTAATAAGGGAAAGGATTCTCAAACCAAAAGTTTTTGCTTGTGTTTGAAAAAGTCAGAAAAAAAAAGGCCCAGTAAAAGATATCGGACTATAGGTATAATCTATGTTCTGTTAATAGGATGGATATATTTTCTACAAAATAAAGGTTTAAGGAAATGAAGAGAAATACCCACATATTTTTAGATGCCAAAGGAATAAAGTGTAGTTAGAAAAGTTATACTTTATATATTCCACAAAAGGCTCACTTATCACAGTCATGTAATAAAACCAGAATTGAAGCAAAGTCCAAAGCAAGTGCTCATTGCATAAATAAGAACCACCCTTTACCCTCACATCTAAAACCTCTTCCGTGTTTTTTCTAAACATACACAACACACTCTCTGCAACAAGGAAACCAAGACACATTTGACAGTAAACAGATTATATCTTCTTACAGATCTCAGAAGCTATAACTGTACCAATTCAAAACTAGAGTGACAATTATAATTTCTTGTATGAGAAAGTAAAAGTGCCCACTAAGTGCTTTTAGATGGTTGAGTCTTTAAACGACTTCACAGTTAAGGAAATAATTTATTTGGACAGGAAACTACAACTTTTATATAATTAGCCTACTACCCTCGCCCACCTTTCCCCCAAAAGAAACCATCCTAGAAAATAGAAAGAAGGAAGCGTGTAGGTAACAGATTTGGGGATCTGTTTTATTTCACAAACTATTGAAGTAATTACTAAAGAATTTTAATATAAAAAGGGAACTAGGACCATGAGGATGAGTAATGTCATACAGTCTCAGCAAACCAGAAAACAACCAAGGGGGGAAAATGAGTACTAGTCTGCTAAAGGAAATAGAGTAACTGGTAGTAGAAAATAAACATTCTCCAAACACTAAAAAGACAACAGAGGGGCACCTATATATGCTTCTTCAAAGGCAACACAAACATTTTATAAGAGAGCTTAAGAATTTTTTGTTCCCCTACTTCAAAACATAGTGCTATATCAACATTCCAAAGAGAACAAAATGACCAACCTTAAACAAAAGTAAAACTCAGTCTCTTGCATGCAAAAATAAAGACAGGATGTAACAATTTACAAAGCCAGGATTTTCAAAATAAAGTAATCAAAGAAAAGAAAAACAAAAAAAGAAAGAGAAAGAAAGAAAAGGAAAAAGGGAGGGAGGAGAGGAGAGAAAGGATTACAAAATACATCAACTTACTTTGACACATTTTCTGGAATGTACTCTAGGACCGGGTATCCATCACTTCTCCTAGATGACAGGTCACCGTGTGGTTTCCATGACTCCACTAATGTATTGACGGGTGGAAAGGAACTCAAGTGTTGGAAAGATTGGTCTCTAGGTGACCGTGATAAAGATATTGTACCTTGAGCACCAATCCGGTAGTGAAAGGACTGTCCACCCGAATTCACACCAACGATGGCAGATGATGGGATGCTGGTCTCAGGGTAATAGCTCCCATCATCTGGTTCTTGCTTAATCCCCATTGGGAAAGCACTGCCCTCACAGCTACCGTCAAAACCGGGCACAGGTGGTCCTAAAATTCCTGATAGGGAATAATAGTCCTTATCATCCATAAAGGAAAAATACGAGCCATCCATGAATGGAAACGGGTTGACCGTGGGGTTCCCTTTAAGAGAGGAGCCTGAACATGAGTGCTTGGTTGATTCTTGCTTTATCGGTACTGAGAATGGAGAACCGGGGTTGATTTTGCTGTTTCCTCCTCGGCAGGAGCTGCTGAAAGTCCCGTCTGGTTCTGGTTTTATGTACTGGACAATGTTGAGCTGGCCAGTCACACCATTGGAGATGGCCTTCTCGACTTCCTCTGTCTTAGGAAAAGGAACGTCATGAGCACCTTTCTCATGGGTGTCTGGACTAGGAACCACATCCCGGATGGCACCGGCTGCAGCAGCAGCGCCTGAAGCAGCATAGCCGAAGGCATTGTTGATGGGGCTGCAGATGGACCCCACAGTGCTGGCTGTCGGGCTGGAGAGTGTGGATCTGTTGTTGGTGTTGGAAGGGCTGGAAACGGAGCACCTTGAGTTGTTAAGATTTGCCGGGCTGGACACAGAGGAGCGCAGAGTGACATTATTAGGACTGGAGACTGGAGATTTTACACTGCAGTGACTCGGAGGGCTGGAAATCGGGGATTTCATGCTGCTTAACGGACTTGAAAGAGGGGAACCCACGTTGCTAGCATGAGTGGGGCTGTGCGACCGTGAGCTTCGGTTTTCAACATTGGGGGAGCATGTTAGAGGGGTTCCTTGAGTGATGGGACTGTGCATTGGGAAACTGCCAAAGCCGGCTGTGGAGGAGGACATGGAGTTGATGCCCACAGGGCTGCATACCGAAGACGACATGTTCAGCGGGCTGCAAACAGAGGGGCTTTTCTCATGACAGATGATTGGGCTCTTAACAATGGCACGCATGACACCACCATTCATGGAGCCTCCAGAGTCAGGCATGAGTGACCTCAAAGGCCTGCTCATACCACTTAAGGTGGAGGGCCTGTGGCCATTCTCTTTGTAAAACTTCACTAGTTGCTCCATGTTTTGGTAAATCTTTGCTGGGCTCATGCTTCCTTGTTGGTTCTGCTGATCGTAGGAGTAGTCGGCATCTCTCACAGAGTCCATGTATAAGCCCATGGACTCAGCCACAGTGGCTGAGAGTTCCTTGGATTCCAGTTCCGTTTTAATATCAGATGGTAAAATCCCAGACCGACTATTGTCTTGCTGAAGGCAAGGGAGTAACTCGTGTTTTTCTTTGCTGCTTCCTTGAGTACTGTTGTTTGGAATAGCACCGGAAACACAGCTGACATTGACGATCTCCGTGTAGTTGTTCTCATCGGTCCTTCCTGCAGGTCCAAGAGAAGAACGCTCTACTGTCTGAGAAACTTGACTCCAGCGTCCTTCCATATCTAGACCTTCAGGGAGACTGTGGTAGCCTTTGGTTTCCATAGCTAACAAACAAGATTTATATTAACATATTAGAGTCAGTAACACAGTAGTATGCTTAGGCATTCTCAAATTGCATTTATTGAGCTACACTATATATTCAATTTGATATTAGCAGTATTTCTAGTTGCATTAAAATTTATCTTCATGGGTGATGACACAAAATATCACACACAGAGAATATCAACTATAACTTGTTCAGAAGCGAGAAGAACCAAAGACAATTTTGCATCTCAATAAAACTCGCTATAATTCAGCCTTCACAGTTTGTAAAAAACATTTATAAATGTTAACTTACTTGAATATTAAATAATAGCCAGTATAGTCCTAGGGATGGATGAGGTAATCAGAGAAGAAAGTGAGAACTAAGTGGGTGACTCAACAAGGCCAAAAGCATGGTGACAAATATCAAACTTAAAACTAACCTGGGTAACCTTTCCTTGGGATCCACTTCTACGCAGGAGCGTGGCTGGTTTCCTTGCTGCTAAGCTTGCTCCCATAATAAAGCTCCTTTATACACTAAAACAAAACAAACAACTAACTTTATGACTCCAAAGTTTTGGGAAACTTGCTCATATAAAAGCTGCCTTCCATATGATCAAATACATAGCTTTATTATAAACGATATGCAAATAAGGTTACAGTTTCCAAATATAAGTTTAACAAATGAATAGCCATAGGGAAATCATTGACAAATTGTTTCTAAAACAATAAGGCTTTCTTACAGTATATTAGTGGTGAAGACAGTTTAGTGTCAATTCTGAAGACTGCAGGTGTATATAAACTGATTGACTTGGAGCACAGATTGTGGCAGTTGCCAGACGGTTCAGCCCCAGCAGTGACTCTTGTACTTCAATAACTGGCATTCTAGCCTAGCAATACCTCTCTTAAGTCTTCCAACAACTGGACATTTCTACTCTCAACTATGAATAGAGGAAGCTTATGAAGGGGCCTGATCATTTAAGCATTTATTCAAGAATATTTCCAAAGCACTTGTTACATCCTGGGTCTAAGAACAGTTCTGAATCTGTAATAATGAAACGACCAGCCTAGTTTCCATCTTAGAGGGAGCCCATTGGAGTATTTTCAATATACATTCATTTCCATCTGCTCTAATCAATAAATTTAGCTCATGGACAGATTGCAATAGGCTATATGCTCATAATTATTATATACTATATAATTCAGCACATTATTACAAGCCTTTCTGATATATTATTTAACCTTATGAACCAATCTATATACAAAAAGCAAAAACGGACTCATAAACAATATAAGTCAGAGACTCAGGTGCTGGCCACACAACTATGTGCAAGACCTGGAATTTGATCTCAGGTCTCTCTGTTTACCAGTGTTTCCCAACCTGGGTCTTAAGGACACTTTCGGGCAGATCTTTATTGTTGTTGGAGGCCTGCCCTATGCACTGGATTGTGTTATGCAGGGTCTCTGTCTCTGAACCACTAGATGCTGAGAGTACCACCTTCCCCGGTTGTGACAACAAAGAAGTCTGCAGATTATCAACTGTTCTTAGGGAGCAAGATCCCACCCCTGAACAGCTGCATTAAAGAAACAGACCACTGCAAAATGAATTCGGTCTTATCTGTACATCTTAGAATTAAAAAAATCATGCCTGCATAGTTTTCAAATCTATATGTCCCGTGAAGCCTGCAGTTCTTCGTACATAAAGCCTTGCATCCTTTCTCTGTTTGCCTCTAGCCTTTCTCTCCTACCCTTTCTTCATTAAAGGGAAAAAAATTGGAAGTCCTTTGCTACAGAATTTATATTAATTAACATCACAAAACAAGATAATGACTTCACTAAATAAATTTGTATTACATATCACAAGCCCCTATAATGAAATGTAATGTACAAATTGCCCGAGTCTTACAATTACCCCTAATTTTTTTTGTATTCTGCAGTAGATTTTCAATTATGAGCAGCCAGAAACTATCAATTCTACCACTGTGTCCCAGATGGATAGTAAAATGCAAATAAAAATGTTTAACTATTATACTATAATCAATACGCAATTTATGAACCTTAAAATCTACCAATTCTGCAGCATGCTTTCACTTAAAAACATTATTAATTCTTAATCAAAAATCAATCATTAAAAAGTAGAAAATAAATCAAATCACAAGGATTGAGGTAGTAATCTGGAAATTTCAGCAAAAAAAAAATAAGTATGGATGAAAACCAAGTTAAAGCTGAAACACACACACAGAGTGAACTGAGACCTAAATCATTGCTAATAATGGACATTTTTTTTGTTTTTACTCTTCTGAAAACTCCGTCATAGCAGTGAATTGGAAAATACAGTCAATATTAGGTTCTCTTCTACTTCTATAGGAAATATTCTGTCCTTTCCATAACAAAGACAGTCACATACAGCTGAGGTATAGATGGTTCAGATTCAGATCCATTAAGTATCTCAAGAACTATGTTCAGAACAGAACTTCTTGTGTATGTTCATGCCAGCCTATTCCTCTCCTGAGCTCTCCTGTGGCCTCCCTAAAGACCTCTGTGTGAAGTGATCCCCCTGCATCTACACTACAAGGCTTCCACAGGAATCCTTCCCAATTTTGTAGCTGTAGCCACCAACCTCCCCTCCATCATAAGCAACAGGGCCCTTGCCCTGAGACCATTCTTCAGAACTTCAGGCACCCAACTGTCTGTTGGGAGAGATGGACACTCTGCTTTTTATGAGGTCTCAGTAAAATTCCGAGCTCTAAAATCCCTGGGAGATTTTAAAGTACAGAAGCAGTGTATTTTTAATCCAGCACTCCCTGAAATAATTGATCTCTGTACATCTTGTTGCTGTTCGGAGGGCCTACTAATATTCTGAGGGCCATTTGTCACTCTTGCCTCAATGAGCCATATACCAGACTGGTAAAGGTCTCTAAGGCTCACAGAGAATCCTTCCTGAAGATAGTGGGTACCAGCCAGAGTTCCTCTCTACAAGGAAGAATTTTATCAGCTAACAGCTGATAGCTGATCTCAGCTCCCCAAAGTCTTGCTTCACCAAACCCAGAACTCACATAATAGCCTCCTAAAGCCAAATATATTTCACCACGTTATTGACAGGGAAATCATGAAGAATTTGCCATAGGCTTTTCTGAAATCTAAATTGGCTTTGTTCAAGGTATCCTCATCTATCAACCTCATCAACCTCTCAAATGATAGAGAGTGAAGGTTGGAAGCCAGCACAGAAAAGTGGACAGCAGCTAGCATGCGAACGCTTCCCCTGCAAACCTTGTTTCGGAGACTAGATGCTTTTAAAATAGCATCGCTGAAATATTTTATGCTGAGTTCTGCTTGGTTAGTATTTTAGTTAGTATTTTCTATAAACAAATGGGTTAGGTTAGAAATTTATTTCCTGTGTTGTCCAGGAAACTCGGGTTGTCTTTTTAGAATTGGCATAATGACCATGGCTTTGAACAGCAGTTCAGTCAACCCGAACTTACCAGAGACTACTAAAAATACGACTTGATGAATATGATCCTCATAAAACTTTATCCTGAGGGTAAAGGGAAAGCTTTTGTTACTTAAGAATAAAATAAGGCAGTGAAATATATAAATCATATTCCTAGCTTAAGAAAAACTAGGCCTCTTAGCTTCCCAGTGAATACCGTACCAGAGACTCTTAGGTCATTATGACCTTTATTTCATGCAAAAGAAACAGAAAGGTGAGAAGAAATTCACATAAGTAAGGGAAAGCACCAACAGGTTGTATGTATGTGTGTGTGTGTATGTGCATGTGTGTGTGTGTGTGTGTGCATGTGTGTGTGTGTTTAGAGTACTACTAATATCCTGACGGGCACTTATCACTATTGTCCTAAATGAGCCGTATGCCAGGTTTACAAACCTCTCTAAAGCTCAGAAGAATACACACATACATAGCCTTAAATGCTATTTCTATGAAGGAAACAGACTTTAAAACTTTGTTTCATAGCCTGTTAAATTACCCTTTTCCATAAGGAGGTAATTTTTTTCCCCAATGAAATTATTAAAGATCCTTAGAAATCTTCATCTTTTCTGAAAACTTTCACTTTTAATCATTTTTACTGCTCTCCGAAACATATCCCCTTCTTAATGGCATCTTTCCCCCAATTATGTTGCTTTTGGGTGGCACAGTAGAGACCCAGCTTGAGGGCTTCACAACACATGCCTGTTTTACAAGGCAGAAGATGACTTCAGGAAACCAGTTTTAGTAGCTCTGCCTCTCAGGACTGTCATCTTCCCCTCTTATAGTGAGGGGAAGTAGGATAAGTCTGCCAAGGTCACCTAACAGAGTAGGAGAACCAGTTAGAACTAAGCATACCTGACTTCTGTTCACTGGCCTGACCAATTGAGCCACATCAGCTTTCCAATTAGTCTTTTAAACAAAACTATCTCTTCCATAAGGGAAAAAGTTCCGCTTTGGTTCCCCCCTCCCGCCCCGCAACACAAACTTCTCTCCAAGTATTTCCATGGTAGTGTGTCATGTCAAACGTGAAATTAAAGCTCCAAGGGAGGACCACACAGATGGAGAATGCTGTTATCATTGCTATGTAAATATCACCAGTAACAGCACCTAGAGAATGAGGACCCGAAATGTTAAGGAGCCTTCAAAATTCGGCGATCTTAATAACTCGTCTGCTAACAAAAGTTTTTCGAACTACGTTATAATAAATAAATAACGCAGATGGTATGATAAAGCATTACGATTTAAACCTTGTCTTTTTAAAATGCAGCAGGAAAAGCCATGCATCTAAAATCCATCTGGCCAAGGATGCCATCAAAAGCAGCTTCATCCCTTTTCCGTCCCTGCCCTGAGAATCCCCTAGAGTTTCCCCAATATGAAGGAACGGGAAACGCAAGATTTTCCAGACCCTTTTATACAAGATCAACTGCCCTATCGGCAGCACCTCCCACCCAGATTGAGGAGCTTCCGCAATTGATAGATGAAAGAAACATTATTCAAATGTCTTTTAAAATTTGCGAGAGGAAAACGATCTGAAATTCATTTTGGGGGAAAGGGGAGGGTGGCAGACCTCCCACTGCCAAAGGCGGTTAAAAGCCGCTCTTTAGAGGGCATTTATCCAAAGTGGCCAAACTTTCCCAAAATAGTCCTCAGCCGGCCGGGATGGGGGGGGGCGGGGGGTGGAAAACCAAAACAAAACAACAAGCACACAGCACATACTGACTGTGCCTCCGGATTACGCAGCGGCTTCTCCTTGCAAAGTGCAAGCCACCCTTGCCATGGCCGCACGCCGGGCAGGACCGGAGGCGCCCCACTGCGCACCCCTACACACCTGCCTCGGCCGGGGTCGTCTTCTCGCCTTCTACCTGTTGCAGCGCTTGCCACCGCCACGACACCCCTGCTGCGGAGCCCCCCTACATCCAACCACATCCAGGCCAGAGAGTGCCGCTCTCCCTGCAGAGGGAAAGCCGGAGGCAGAAGCGCTGGCGCCCAGGTGACTTGCACCGGCTTCCTCTGAGCAGCCTGAAGTTGGCTCTCTTCTCCCGGGCCCAATGACACCCTGGGTGCGCAGGAGCTAAGGGGAGGGGTCAGGGGCAGGGCCAGGGCCAGCAAAAGAGGGAGGGAACGAACGCACGGGAGGGAGCGGGCAAAGCCCGGAGGGGGGGGGGTGGGCCAGCTGGAAGGCCGGTCCTTTTAAAAGCGGGTCACATGTCCAGAAAGTTCAGGTCGCTGTCCCGCCCGCCGGAACCATTTCCATTGGCCAAGGGGGAAACAAGGCTCCACGCTGTGCGGGCAAGGCGTGCTTCTCATTGGGCAATCGGGGCTGTCAGTCACCAGGCGGGCGACATGACTGATACAAAGTTGCTGCGACACAGCCTGGACTCCGCAGCTTCCTTAAAGCCGCAGAGGCAGTAGGTTCTCCGGGTTCGCGGAGGTGGCCACGATCGGGGCACCCCTGCGCATGATGCCCTTTAGCCCACATCTCTCCCTTGCCCCAAACTTGCTCTCACCTACCCAAGTGTCCCCCAGGGGGACCACAAGCAATCTGGAGAGAAGGGGAAACTGTGGTGACGCCGTAGCAGCCTAGATGGTGTGCCCTCGCGCTCTCCACCTGCAGCGCCAGGTGAGCCGCAGCGACTCACACCCGACGCCGCCCACGGCGTCCGCAAGCCCAAGACGACTCAGGTGGGCTTTCCCGGGACCCCTAACGCTCTCCTCCCCACCCCCCTTCAGGTCTAAGTTACCTCCCCCGCCGAGCAGCCTTAGTCTCCGCGGTCGAGAGCCAGAGGATCACGTTCCCAGTCGATTTCAGTTTCCTTGTTTTAACCATGCAGGAAAAGCGGGTGCTTTCGGTGCAGCCAAACCCCTTTAAACACAGCCTTCCTCCCACCCCACCCCCTGCCAAAAAAAAAAAAAAGTGCCAGGGTCAAGAGCTGAGGCGCCTGATAATTTTGTTACTGTACTTACTACTTTAGTACTGGATTTTTCCACTAGTTCAATATGCAAGAAAGCATACTATCCAGGATATGCTCTTTATAATATGTGGAAGGGGTGCACATAATTGGGGCAGGCTTATTGGAGGAAGGGAAGGCACTAAACTGTTTTCTAACGATCGTTTGCGCGAGAAAAATTTTGACTTCCCTTCGCCCCCACTCGGATTTTCCTCCCGCCCACCCAAACATTGCACTTGCTAAACCGAAGGATGGGCTCCTTAACTTTAATTCTAAAGACTTAGACTGGTGTGAGGCTCGGCTTTGGACTCCCCTGCTGGCTTGGAGTCAGCACCAGTGACGTATACACCTAAATCTGGTCCCCTGGCCCTTGGCGACCCACAGGCCGCAGGCAGCAGCTGTGCAGCTTCGGGCTCACCCTTGCTCTCGGCGAGCCAAGGCTCGGGAGGAGGAGGGCAGCTTGCGCCCCGAGGCCCCTCCTTTTCTTACAGTTAGTTAAGCCTCAGGATCCCGGATCCTAAGCCCAGGGAGACTGGAACTCTCAGCCACTCCCGCAGGACACTCCCCAGAGGCATGGGGGACTGCAGAGGCGCCCTCGAGCTGATCAGACTCCGGACTCCGGTGCCCAGCAGTCGCCTGCGCTGAGCTAGCCCTGGAACCCCTACCCATATGAATCCCCGCCGAGTGTCCCAACTTTCCCGTGAGGATAGCTGTCACGCGACATCTATTGCGCCCGGGGCCGCGCGCGGGTGGCGAGCTGGAGCTAGGGAAGTCCCGGACCCGGTGGCCCGGGCTCGCCAAGCAGCAGCGGCTGCAGCTCAGCCAGGGTGACAGAACTATTCGTCATTAAAGAAATGGACGCGTCTCCTTTTTACTAAGTTTTTACCTCCCTTAGGGAGGGCTGGTCTTGCCCTGGATCAAAGCTCCTTGCAAAATCTAGGTTAGAACCGCGCGGAGTAGCCGCTGCGCTCTCTCGCCAGTCGCCCTGCACCCTTGTCCCGCGCGGGCCAGGCAGGCACCTGGCCTCCTGCCGGCAACCCACCTCGCTACGCCGACCCTCGTCCTCTCCCCTCTGCGCTGGCCTGGCCACCCCAGGGCCACCCCTGTGCTCCCAGGCCCCCTCCCGCCACTGTCGGCGCAAAGTGACAGTCTCTGCACTCACCTTTTCTAGGACATGGTAGGGAGTCTGGGGCGGGGGAGGGGGCAGCGAGACTCCCGCCGCCTCCGCTGCTGTTGCAGCCACCAGCAAGTCCAATACCAGCTGATCTGCGATGAGGATGGAGAGGGTAGTAGCAATCCTGGCAGTCGCCCTACTGACGGTGGGTAGAGCAATAGAGCGACAGTGCAGTTATCCTGCTGGAGGCAGCGAGCCGGTGGCACCAAATCGCGCCAAGGGGGTTGCGAGCACCCGCCGGCCCCCAGCAGGGCAGCCGGGCCTGGGGCCGGCGGGTCTCCGGGGCTGCTGGTTCGCCCCGCGGTGACTGCGGAGGTTCCTGGAACCCACCAGTCCCGCGGTAAGATTCCGCGCCCGCAGCAGAGAAGCGCGACTCTCCGCGCCCCTTCCTAGGGCTGGGGTGGCCGGTGACAGCTCCGGCTACAGAGCGTGGTGTGTGTGTGTGTGTGTATGTGTGTGTGTGTGTGTGTTTGTGGGGGCAGCCGCAGGGGGAGCCCGCGGAGCTTGGCCCCCCCCGGGTCACACCCTCTAGCGTCCAGCCACCCGCTGGTGGGAGACAGGGTGCTGGTGGCGGTCGCAGTAACCCCAGCCACTGACAGCAAGGAGGCAAGGGAAAACGGAACCTCAGAGCATGCACCCTGTACTCCCCTCCTCCCGGGCCCACAAAGTCGGCCTTGACCTGGCGCCTGGCTTCAGGTGCAGGTGCCACCGGAAAGGGAGCAGAGGGCTGGAGAACCACGAGCGGGCCAGGAGGGAAAAGTTTCTTTCCTGAGCCTCCGCTGCCCACCCGGTGAGAGAGCTCTTGGGTCGCTGCCCCACCCCCACCGTGGGGGGGGCGCCCTGGAGCGCCGGGGTGTCTGCGCACAGGGGCGTGTGGGGAGCGACCGCCACCGATCCCGCGCTCTGACAGCGGCCGCCGGGCGCTGCGGGCCTTGGAAGGGACCAGCCGCGACAGCCCTCCCCCGCCGCGCGCCCCCGCGCCACCCCGCGCGCCCCCGCGCCCTCGCGCCCGCCCGGGCAGACACCTACGCAGCTGCGAAAGTGAAAGGCGGGCTCCCTGGCCGGGCGGCGCGGCGCGCGGGCACGCGGCGCGGGGAGGAAGATTGAGCCCCGAGCTACCTTCCTAGGATTCTCCTGTCCCCAGCACGTCTTGAAGCTCACCGCTTCTCATTCTCCAGCCTCACACCCCAAGTCACACTGGTCACCCCAGCATAGTGTGTATGCGCGCGCTCGTTTTCATGCGCACTCGCGGGTGTGAGAGATACCCTATGCTCCAGACTTCTCCACCACACCGTTACACTCGCCCCTAGGTGGAAGTCTGCGGGGAGGGGAGACTTGTGTCACTAGCAGAAAGGCTCACCTGCTAGCTTGTTTTTAAGGACTGAATTAAGCAAACCCAGGAATTGACCACACATCCCCTTCTCTGGTTTGACATTTCTTCCACGGTTTTCTGAACCCTCTGTAGCCCCTCCCTCTTTCCCGATTTCCTTCTAAATAGGAGTGAAAGTTGCTGATCCCCAGTAAAAGCGGTACTGTCCTGTTAAAATAATTTCTGCCTTTCTCTAATCCCCCTCCCATAGTCCAGTATCAAGTTTTGTTGCTCCACCACCTATTGTGTTGACACTCCTATTTCTTCTGTGGCTCAAGGTGGCGTTTTGGCCTGCTGCAAAACAAACTTTTCCTGTTTTGTAAAAGTGGCTTCTAGGTTAAGATGTTTGGAATCATGACTTGGGCGAGATCAAGAAAGTGTTTAAATAATTTATAATAAAATGTAACCTTTTATTAAACAAACTTTAAAAAGGACAATTTAGAAGAATCCTGATGTTGACGAACTTACTGGAAACGCCTTGAGATTAAGATGGGACACTGATGCATTGGTTGAATGAGCAGAAAGATGCACAGAGGTGCGATAAAGCGATAGACGTGTATGCAGTATCATAATGGAAGAACCAAATTGCTGGTGCACAAGCGTCTTTTCCAATTTCCTTGTATGTTTGAGATTTTTCATAGTAAAACACTAGAAGAAGAGGAGCCGCCCTTTAAGATAACTAGGAATGTACATTCTGTTGGCAAGGTTGACAGGTTAGGTTCGGATGAGTCCGTTTCCATTCTTCCTGCTCCCATCACTACTCTGCTCAACGCTTTCAAATACAGACAATGTGATTAAAGTATGGAATAAAATGAGCTTAAAATAGCTGCCACGTTGTAGAAACTTAGGAGATTTCCCCCTATGGTTTATTTTGTTTTGTTTTGAGACAGGATTTCTATGTGTAGCTCTGGCTGTCCTGAAACTCACTCAGTACACCAGGCTGGCCTCCAACTCAGAGGCCTGCTTGCCTCTGCCTCCCAAATGCTTGGAGTAAAGGTGTGCACAGCCACCGCCTGGCATCTTTCTATGTTTTTATTTAGCCACTTTGAAAATTTTTATCTGCTCTGCCTGAAAGGTTGTCTGATATTAAAACCTAAGATTTTTTTGATATACTCTTTTAAAACATTTTCATACCAAATAATGGGTCTGGGATCTCTGTGTGCTCCCATGTGCCAGTTTCTCTTACTACTGATGGATATTTAGAGGATCTTGCATTTGGGTTTTTCTTTTTTTAAATTTTTATCTGAGTATTAAGTTTCTCTTGCATAATCTCCTTTTGCTGGCACGGAGACAGCAACAGCCCTGGAGTTCAGTGCCATACCTCCTGGTGAAGGGACAATAGGAAGGTGGTACTGCTTTTGATAGGATTGCCTCATCAGTGCTGTCTCTGAGGGACCCCATGAGAGAAAGAGAACACAGGACTTTAGGATGTTAGCATGCGCTCTCATTACATGTCTATCAGCAAAGAGTCCTGTGTGCCTTCCTTTGTATCTAGCAATGCCATTGCTTTAGAAAAACACTCTCTCAACCAAGGTTGCCCTTTACACCCTTTTAAATAAGCCTTTTTGTTCTTTGCAAAAGGATGGAGAATTCAATTTCTTTTGAAAAAGAGATAAAAAAAATTAAGAAGTGGACAATCCCAGAGAACTATGAACCATTTCCTATAAGAACCAAATGTCTTAAAGCTGCAAGCAGCCCCAGACATTGCTGTCCCTTTTGACATCAGAACACGTTCACAGGCTGAACCTCAGGACAGCGCCCCTCCCCCATCCCATTAGTGTCCAACTCCCTGAGGTTTGCTACAGTGAAGTGCACGACTCAGCGTTCGCAATTTACATGTGTGACATCACATCCTCTATTATGTAATTTCAGAAACAAAGCCTAATATCTAAGTTTGTGTTGGAAAAAAATCTCCCTAGCTCTGTTTTAGCTTGAGGAGAGCTGTCCTTTAGTTTCCTGTTTCCAGCCCCACTTCTCCAGTTGTCCCTGAGAACGATTCATAAACTGGAAAATTTCTCTGACCCCAAAGTGAACATATCTTTCTTAAATCTTTATTTGCTATCAAGAAAGTGAAGATCATATAGCTTATTTGCATTAAATAGTGTTTTTTGTTTGTTTGTTTTTGTTTTCGTAGTCAAGGTTTCTCTGTGCAGCTCTGGCCATCCTAGCCTCTAATTCAGAGCCACCTGCCTCATTGTTTCTTTTTTAAAATAAAGGCTAAAGCATTAGTTACAGCTAACTTCATTAATAAGCCTGCCCATGTTAGGGCTGTTCACTTTCTCCTTCCCATCTCTTACCAGCTGTTGGAAAGAGTTAAGAAAGACAGGGTGAGTCAGAGAAGTGGGGAGAGTGTCAGGGAGATGAACAGGACAACAATATAAGAACAAACTTCTTTGTTTATTTCAAAACCCACATGTTACAGTTTATAAACATTGCAAGCAAAGAAGGAAGTGTGGACTAGAAGATAAATACTGAACATACTAAGGATTTTGCTGACATCCAAAATTGCCCAAACTCAATTTTCTATACTGTTTGGAATTATTTGTTTCAGCTTTCATTATTCACTAATTTGAACAATTAATTAGGGATTTGTTTACTGATTGAGTTATCTGTCTACCTTTATCCTATTTGCAGGCAGTTTAAATAGAAAATTCACAAACTTACTATATTTCTATGGCCAAATTTTGGGATGGAAGAGCACCAAACAGCACACACATCACGATTAGTATGCCGTATTATTAGAAGCAAATCAGATTTCATTTGGTCCACACTGAGGTTCTAAATTTAGACATAATGTACAGTGGTTGAAAGGGGGGAGGAACTTAAACAGTATAGTTTCATAAAACAGGGACGTTTTCAATTTCTTCTCTTTTCTCATGCATTCTTGGTGCAGTAGAGGAAATTCAGCACCTTTAAATAACTGTGCTAATCTTATATAAATAACCACATGGTTGTGTGCTCATTAGAAAACCAGGCTGTTTTTTCTGGTATAATGCTCAGTAACAGCACACACACACACGCGTGTGTGCACAAACACATACACTCATACACATACAACTACATATACAGACATTCACACACACACTCAGACATATACAACTACACATACACACACCACACACAGGAGCATACACACCTACACACACAAATACACATTGCACACACCACATACACACAAACACACTACACACCAAACACAGGAACATACACACATACACATGGCTGCACAACTACACAATACAACATACACACACACGAACATACACACACAAATACACACCACACACACATGCACACACGGGGGCATATGCAAATATACATGCACATACATATATACACATACACACAAATACACACTACATGCACATATATACACACTCAAAAACATACATACCACAACACTGCATACATATATACTTACAAAGCACACATACACACAGATATATACACATAAACACTCACACACTTACACCACACACATACATACACATGCATATATGAACATACAAACACACACATATACACACATACAAAAACACACATGCACATATATATATACACACGCACACACAACTGAAACCCATTGGGTCAAGAGTGTGAACCCCACCTCTGTGGAGCTAGGTGGAAGCCCTTTTCAGCTTCTCCCCCGGACTCCATAGGCGTCGCTAGTGTTGCAGTAGTATTATTTTTAGCAGCATATTTTAACAGCTGTCAGTAACAACGAAGACATTTTGATCAACAATATTTTTTACTCTATCAAAGATGATTGCAAAAAGAATGCCTCAATATTTAAATGTTTAGCCATTAAAGAGAAATAATTTCTTATGATAGAAAATGCTCCAAACACATCAGAGACAAGCATGAAATAATTGCATAAAATGAGGCCTAATGGATTTTTTTATTTTAAAGTTTCTGACAACTGTGTACACATAGTAAAGATAACTATTCCCAAAGGGGTCCATGTCAGAAAGAGAAACATCACACATTTGCAAATGGGTGGAGCATAGTTATGTGGGCAGAAAAAGTGAATAGGATATTTCCCCTGAGTTAAGAAAGAGAGGTTAATATATGTCAGATATATGACACTGTATACATCAGACAGAAAGTGTAAGAAGTTTCTTGACAGATGTCATCATTATCCCTAAAAAAAAACCATTGTCTGTGGAAATGTGTATATGTCCTTTGGAGAATGTATTACAAAGCAAATGAACCAAATCTCCTGATGTGTCCAGGGTATGCTCCCCAAATTGAGTGAATTTTTTTCTCCAAGAGAAATAGAGGTAATAGTGCTTTGTTCCATAAGCCACTGGAGTCACCCTATTTAGAGGTCACCTGCTCCCTTCAAATCCAACTCTGAAGGCAGCTAAATGTCTCATCTTCTAGCTGGCAGGGCTGAGAATTTGTGCATTCTTACATCAGATAATATTTCTATTGCCTGACATTTGTGTTCTTTTTTTCCCATACTCTTTTATTTCTTTCCATTCAAAAAAAACCTTACATTTCCTCCCCTTCTCCCAGTCCCCTCCCGCTCCCCCCTTCTCCCTCCCCCTGCATCCTTAAGAGAGGGCAGGATACCCTGCCCTGTGGGAAGTCCAAGGCCCTCCCCCCTCCATCCTGGCCCAGGAAGGTGTGCATCCATATAGACTAGGTTCCCAAAAAGATAATACATGCAGAAGAGATAGGTCCTAGTGTCATTGTTGATGGCTTCTCAGTCTGCCCCCATTGGCAGCCACATTCAGAGAGTCCGGTTTGATCCCATGCTCATTCAGTCCCAGTCCAGCTGGATTTGGTGAGATCCCATTAGTTCAGGCAGTCATTTTAGGACTGGCAAGATACTTGGCTCTAGAGGGGATCCCAGGTGTCCACAGGGATGTCCCCAGCTAGGTCCTTGGGCAGCAGAGGAGAGGGTGCCTGAACTAGCATTGTCCCATAGTCACATTGATGAATATCTTGATCATCACCATAAAAATTTCGACTGATGGATGGAGATAGAGACAGAGACCCACATTCACATCAGAGCAATGTCCAGTTGAAGAGCAGAAGGAGGGAGAAGATGAACAAGGAAGTTAGAACCGTGAGGGGCTGGTCCACCCACTGAGACAGTGTGCCTGGACGTTTGTGTTCTTTAATCCTGTTGGAGTTTCATGCCTCTTCTAATAGGGAATATTTTAAATTATATGACAGGATTTTTTTTTAAATCATGCAATTTTTGTAAAAAAAATCAAGTTTAGATACACTTTTTACATTTTTAGCACAAACCATCTGACAGGTGCAACTCTTTAAGTGGTAATGCTTTTTCAGAGTATTATATGGTTTTATATATGCTTTTTTCTTAAACTTGAATATTTATAAAACTATATCACATGCCATATTACTATTAATATTCAAACCACAATATATTTTGAAGTACTTAATGCTAATAGTAGCTTGTCCATACTATCTTTTCAAATTAAGTAGGCATTTTAAGAAAGGATTTATTTTTATTTTACGCATAGTGTTTGTTTACATGTGTTTATGTGTGTGCACCATGTGTGTCTGCTACCTGCAGAGGCCGGAAGAGGGCGTCATGTCGCCATGGAACTGGAGTCACACTTAGGAGTCACGTGGGAGCTATTGTGAAACAAACCAGGGTCCTTTGCACAAGCACCAAGTGCTCATAACTGCTGAGTCATCTCTCCAGCCCCAATGCGCATGTTGTGCTTTTAACTTAGCTGTTTTTTCTGTTTGTTTGTTTGTTTAAATCTACTTATTATACAGTTAAAAAAAATTGTTCTCATCTCAGTGTGTCCTGAAGATGGGCCCATTATTTGAGGTATAGATTTAATTGATGTTTCTCTTTCAGTTTTCATTAGATTTGATTAAAATTTGATGAAACTTTTGTAGTCATTACTGTTTTTTCTTTCTTTCTTAATTTAATAAGACATTATATTGTGGTAAAATACAGCAACATAAGAGTCATCATTTCTGCCTTTTGTGAACATGCAGATTCAGTGGCATTAAGTGACAGTGTCGCCACTCCCCAGCTGTGCAATTTATCCCTTCTTATAGCACAGAACATCACTAGTTTTTAATCAACTGTTGTACAAGACGATTTCCTTTATTTGGGGTGTGGGAAACTTCCCATTTTTGTCAGTAACAACTGTACCCCTCATTAGGAACAGCGTTGACATGGTAGAACTTTTTCTTCTTTAAATTCTGAACAGGGGCACATGGAGAGTTGGCTCGGTGGTCGGCAGCTTTCGCAGCTCCTGCAGAGGACTAGGATTCAGTTCCTGCACCCACATGGCGGTTACAATTGTCCAAACTCTGAGGCCACTGTGCTCACATGGTACACATAGACACATATAAGCAAACTACTCATGCATGAAATAAAATGATAAATCTTAAAATGAAGTGAGTTGAACAATGAATTTCATTCATGATAGATGAGATTTCTAGCTTTTTTTTTTTTTTAAACAGACCTGGTGAATAATCAAGGAACTTCAGCTGAAATAAAATGAAGCTCCGTTTCAAGCGTTATTCAAACATTCATTGGGCTGGAGAGTTAGGATGTAAAAAAAGGACTATGTCCTGCACTGTGAGGAGAGTCTCTGTGTTACTCTGACTGTAGACTTTGCAGGGTTGTGTGTCCCACAGACTAGAAACAATGCATTCAGCTTTTGAAAGGAAGATCATGTGGGAAAATGAGATTTCCTTTTGTGGTAGATGGTAACAGCTCAGAAACATAACCACACAGTGTAGTTCGTGAAAGCTGGAGATCAAATGTTGATCACCCAAAGGGGACTTAGAGACACCGGTAACCCTAGCTTCCAGGGATGCAGTGCTCTCTTCTTCCGGTCTCTGGGGCACCTGCACACCTGTGTATGTATACACTCATGCAAACACATGCACACACACAAATAAAACAAAAACCTTTAAACAATATTAAAGCATTTAATTACAAATACTATCAAGAATAATGTATTTTATATGTTTATCAATACTCCATAAAATATTCCAAGTACACAAAAACTATCTCACCATCTTTAATGCCATCTTGGCCTTCACATCAGAGGGTAATATCATATTTACTATAGATTGCTGCAGAAACAGGAAACTGTTCCTAGGAGCGACACATCCTGACATCATAGAAGTTGCTGTTGGAGAGACAAGGGTGCCTAATCTTTCACTGAGCCACACAGTGAGCTAATAGAGCAAGTTAGACTCAATTAGTGACTGATTCTTAAGTAAGATAATTATACTCAATATAATACATTTTTTAAAAAGTTGAAAAGATAGTAAGAATTTCAGCTTTGTGAGATAAATAAGTTTAAAATGCAAGTAATACTCTTATATAGAAAGCCACAAAAGAAAGCTTTTATCCATATTCACCTGTCATGGGGAAGAGGCCGTGTGCTGACCTTCATGCGCGTGTTAGCAAAAGTGAGAATGTGTAGGAAGCCACAAGTGCCTCCGTGAACACAGCAAAAGGTTAGATCCAGGTAGGTTAATGCTCAGTTGATCAGAAGGAAGATTCCAGGATGCCTGACTTTTAGCTAATGTATATTCTGATGGCTCACATTGGTATCTAGTTGGTCAGTGCATGTCCTAATGGCTCACACTGGTGTCTGGCTGGTCAGTGCATGTCCTGATGGCTCACGCTGGTGCCCGACTGGTCAGTGCATGTCCTGATGGCTCACGCTGGTGCCCGACTGGTCAGTGCATGTCCTGATGGCTCACACTGGTGCCCGACTGGTCAGTGATGTCCTGATGGCTCACACTGGTGCCCAGCTAGTTGGTACTGCCATATGGATGTCCCTGCTTCAGGGACCAATTAGAATGTTCTTAAGGGATATGCAAAGTACAAAGGCCAAAGAAGTTAAGATTCCTAAGAGATAAAGTACCAGGTTCCTTCTTCCAATCTGCATGGAATTCTCTTCTAGGGAATACATGAAATGGAGAAAGAAAGAAAAGATCCAGACTCATTTGCCACCAGACCAGTGTGCCACCATTTTGGATTTACATCTATCCAGGACTCACCAGTCTTCATGGAATTTTGATGAAGAAGTCCAAGTTTCCCATACATTTCAGATGCCAATATACACACAAACACACACACACACCACCACCACCACCACCTCTACCACCACAACTTCCTCTACCTCCACCACCCCTATCACTACCACCTCCACCACCACCTCCACCACTTCCTCCATCAGCAACATCACCACCACCACTTCCATCAACACCACCACCACCACCACTACCACCACCACCACC
>PVIU01010425.1:0-70144 GCA_004026605.1 Ondatra zibethicus | reverse complement strand
TCTCCCCAGTCCTTCTCCCTTCTCCTTCCCCCTCTCCCCTTCCCCTACTCCCTACCCCCCACCTCTATCCCCGCCCCCGGGCTTCCAACTTTTGCCTGATGATCTTGTTTGCTTCCAACTTCCAGGAGGATCTGTATATGCTTTCTTTGGGTTCACCTTGCTACAGTAATAGCTCATAGACGTTCTTATCTAGGACTACTGTTGCTATGTCCAAAAATAGGTCCTAGCATATACAAAAGATTAGGACTGGCAATACAATGTAACCATCTCAAGACAGTAACATCACAGATGGCCTTTATATTTTTCATTTCCAAAGTCTGTATTTTGCCCTTTTGGGTTCTCTAAAATAAAATGCTTCATTTCTAACTGGGAATACATATGTGTTCTTAACAGGCAGAGATGATTCATGTATTGTTATTGAGATGATGACCAAAAGAAGCCATCAGAAGGGTTCCTTTGATGGCACTGGTGCATTGCTGGGAAGGCAGAAAGCTTCTAGGCACGGTCTACACGGGCTTCAACCTTTCCTTTCTTCAGTGATCTCAAGCCTGGGCCTTGTGAGCTCTGGCACTGTGGATTCCAGCCACTCGTTTATCCTTCCTTGGTTTCAGCTCCAGCCCGGTCTACATGGAAAAGCATTAGACAGAAAGGTGGCTCGCATGTGTGGGCATTCTTTCCATCATGCCTGTGGAGGAAGTGAGGGAGTGAAAGCAGAGGCCAAAGAAGCGCTTGCTGCCAGTCAGGTTGGCACAGTAGCAGACAAGATGCCCTCTCCCGTAGCCAATTTTCTTGGCTGACTTTGTCTGTATAATTGCTTCAAATCTGTATTTCCTTTACCTATCTTGCTTCGGCTTAAATGTTGAATATTGTATTTTCCCCTCAAAGAATGTCAATAAAGATTTTATTTTTTTCAATTACGGTTGCAGAGAATGTTTTCCTTTAGGAAAACTAAAATTTAATAACTTTTCTTCGGCAAAGTTGACGATCTCTTTATTCTCTCCGTGATGACGGTAGTCAATCAGCAGTCAGTTGGAAGCCAAGCTAAACATAAAGTGATTAAAAGAAAACCAAAACACAAATACACCCTCTTGAAAAGCTAATCACATTATGAAGCTCTAGGAGTGAGTTATGAGGTAGCTGTGGCTGGCTGGGTTTTGATGAAGTACCTATAATTTCATATCAGCTGCCGCAGGACGCGCTGACTTTCCTCGAACTTTAGAATGTGATTTACCCTGTTATCATCTATTTCTGTGCTCTTCAAGATCTACCCAGGAGAAAAAAAAATAGTATTAATATTATGTTAAACTGGATTACCATAAGAGTTTCAATTTTTTCACATTCATATGCTGAAATAGAAGTGATAAAAATAAAATAGGTAATTCATTAGATTTCAAAGCTCCAGGTGTTAAGGGGGAGAGCAATCTTCCCATGCCAGAAACCTGCATGAATTCATATGTTGTCAGTATGTACTATGTATGTACTTCTTTTGCAAATCCTCTTTAAATTAGGAGCTTTTGGAGTTGTTTTGCGTAAGGTAGAGATGTGGGTTGTGATTAATTTCAGTGCGATCAATTCCTAGTTCAGCTCTTAACTGGTCTTTTGTACCAGTGCACATGCAAACTTTTACTTCAGATATGGTAATTTAATGAGGAAACCCGAGAATCTGATTTCTCAGGTTGCCTTCCTGGTACGTGTTATTAGAAATTGACACTGTCTGACATGATAAGCTTTGTAGATTTTTATGCTGAATCAATATTCTCCAGAAGGAAGTCTGATCATATTGATGGATTTAAAGTGACGTCTCTGGCCCAACCAGTCAGAAAATGAAAACTTGACCCTTTACTGTGGTCACTGTGATGGTCTGAGAGATTGCGCTTGAAATTATGGCTCCCATGGCTTATGCTTTATCGTGATGACAGCTCTTTTGCTGGCCAAGGAAGACTTCACACAAAAGAAATGCATGTTTGCTAACCACCTGACTAAGTGCCATTAGTCTGACCCTTCATTATCTTCCCGTTCTCCTCATCATTCTTCAAGATACAAACTCTGGAGACTCTATCCTCCAGGCTTTACTGGACTTTTCTTCACAGCGTTCGTCTAGGCTCCCTGTTGAAAGATTTCCTAAATCATTCCATTCTTGCAATAAATATTTAGTCTAGTATATGCTGGATATAGTAGTGGGCACTGGAAGGGGGTGATTTTTAAAAATTCCTATCTTTATATTATTTATAGACTTGCATAGAATTTAAATAAATATGTTGGGTGTCTTAACTTAAAACAACTTCATGGGAAAGTAATACGGAAGAGCATTATCAAGAGATTTGGGGCAAGTGAGAGAAAGATGATTCAATGACCAAAAGCCATAGGTAAGAAGAGTGTTTGAAATGAAGTGGAGGTACTGAAAATAGTGAGACATTTGAGTGACCTCTTGGTTATAACTGGAAGACTGAGTTAAGGGTAGAGGAACAACTTAAGGAAGGAGGGCCGTCAGGAGATGCATGACTTGGAGAATTTTGTCTGCTCAACTGTGGAAAACACAAGAATTCAAGACCTAACTACGACAGAATAGACACCAGAACATGGGCAGTAGAGGATGGTAGTCCAGGCTAGCCAGGCTGAGTGACAGAGATACCAAAGAGAGTCTTCATCATCCTCACGCATGTGTGGAGGGATATGTTCAAAGACTTACTAGAAGCCGCAGTCAGGACCAAATCCTTTATATACTCTGTGTTTTTTTGTTTGTTTGTTTGTTCTGTTTTGTTTTGTTTTGTTCCTATATAAACTCAACCCGCAATAATATGTAACACATAAATTAAGCACAGTAAAAGATGAATAATATAATAAACTCTCTCCAAACAGTTTATATTCTTTCCTTTAAAAGAATAAATTTATGAAATCTTTGTTATATCTACTTTACTACCACCACTAGACTTGGACTTCGAACAAAGTAAAGGTTACTTGGACCATCCGTGGCCCTGCAGTGGTCAATGTGATAACAAGAGACTAACAGGTGGGTAGTACCTACAGCACGGATATGCTGGACAAAGGAATATGTTATGACCTTGGAGAGGGCCATGTGTTTCTTAATCACTTTTTAGTAGAAATATCAAAAATCAAGAAGATAGGTATGACTCTAGCTCAGAAGGAAGATAGTGGACTCTAAAGCCTCCTTCTAGGACCCCAACTCGACCATTTGAGAATCTTCACCTATCCCTTGGTCTGCTCCACAGATTATCCTCCTCCCCCGACTTTGTACCTCATGTTGCCATTTGAGAACTTTTGTCAAAGGCTTGCATGCTCCACAGGAAGCCTTCCCCTCTTGGTTCTTCTGGGATCCCCTCTCCCCCAAGTTCTGTCATTGTGGGGTCTGGGTTGAGAGATGGTGTGTGGTACCTACTAGCGCTCACCTCCACTTTCTCTGGAACTCAAATGACCCATAAGGAGAACTGGACTACAGAAGGCCTGATGAGAAGATTGAGAGCTGAACCCTTCCTTAGCCGAGCCAGGGCCATCTCTGCTCTCCCAGTCATGATTCAACCCTGAATAGCCACAGTCTGAACTTCAAGCATCACTCAGGTGACCTAAAGCCTGCCAAGCCTGGGTAAGAGCAAAAAGATAGAAACCCTCACTCAACAGAGTGAGCCATATATCCATACCAAAAGACACAGCCACCTACCCAACCCAACTTGAGTTCCATCATACAAAACACACCACAAAAAGCAAAACAGCATCCTGTCTAAATAACTGTGAAATCCTCAATGGTTCCCAATGGGGGTATCTTAGATGACACTCAGAATAACAAATTCAAAATAACAACTATCAATATGTTTAACATCACAAAAAGGACATGAATAAATACTGGAATGAAGGGCAGAGAAACACAAACAGGAAGATAATTTAGGCTATGAAAACTGAATTTGCTAAAGAGGTAGAAATATTGAAGAAAACACAAACTAAAATAAAACCACTCTATGAATGCTTTTGAGTCCCCCCTCCACAAGATGGAATTCACACCTAGTCACTCTAAACCCAGTGTAAACCCATGAGTGAAGAGGACTTAAATGCCTGAGGGGGATAAACCTAAAACTGTTGTTTAGATGAATTGCCATGGTGCCAAGGCACTTTCCAAACATTTCTGTTTACAGCCATGAATAAATGCTGCTCCCAGCCTTCATCACTGAAGCTCCCGGTACAAAGAACCGCGGTGCACACAGAAACGCATAGATGCTTTAAGATACTGACGACTTTGGAGGGCTCGGTCCTCCATGGCACATTTATCTCACTCCTTTAAGCCTCGGGGAACACTGCAAAAAGAGGGGCAAAAAGAATGTAACAGTGAGAAGATAGGAAGAAAGGCTATAGAACACTGTCTTCTGGGCATGGCAAACCACTCAGGAATTGTGGCAACTGCGCTGGTCAGGTCCAAGCCTGGGCCTAACCACAGACATTTATGGACTGAGGGGGCCTCATAGAGCCCGAGATCCCTGCTGAACTCTTGGTTACTTATGGAATCTGGAGGATGAGCTATCATTCTCTTCAGTTCTACATCCACTGAAGCTCTGACCGGGCTCGGGGGCACAGTTTCAAATCCCTCATCACGCAGGTTATTTTAGGTAATCTCGATGGGTATCATAAAGAACAAGAAAAACAATAAAATCTGATCAATGTGAGGAAGTGGCCTTTGAGGGAACAGATAGGTAGCAGGGACGAGAGGGGGTGTGGGTAGAGAAGGGATTTACCGTAATCAGAATGCATGCTATACTATCAAAGAACAGATGTGATAAAAGTTTTTAAAACTGAAAGATGGTTCCTATGATGTCATCCTGGGTTTGTTTTTTTTGTTTTGTGTGTGTGTGTGTGTGTGTGTGTGTGTGTGTGTGTGTGTACAAATATTGTTGGCCTCTTAGGAAAATATTGTTTATATGAAATAGAATAATGTTCATTATGCTTATCATTAAAACCAAGAGTGTAGTGGTGTTTTATATAAACATCTGGTTGGATGTAATAGAATCCCAAAAGCTGCTGATAATTGGGTTTGTGGAGAGAATAAGTATAAGCAGCATTAGAAATAACATTGTCACTTTCTCCATGGCCCAAATAGCATGGCTTCCTGAGATAGGAAAACCCATATTTGTCAGACAGGAAATTTATGTTCCCATGAAAGGGGCACCTGACATTATAATGAAACTCACAAAAGCATGTAAAGAGGTTTAGAAGAAAACAAAATGCTCCAAAGTGCAGAAATAATTGATGGAATCATAATAATGCTAATTTTAATAACAATCAATCTATGAATGGCCTGCCAGCTTTACCCTCTAACACATTGTACTCTTATTTATGATCATTCTAATGTAATTGGAAGTATTTTTCAATTAAAAATGCATGTAGTACTTGGACAAAAGAAATGTTTCTTAGGTGGCTGGCTGGCAATTGAGCTTGCCTCTGGTTCCTCTAGCCTTAGAAAACGATGCATTGTAAACTCTCTATAAACGCAGTCATGGGACAAACCAAGGGCCTACTCCCGCAGCTGGCAAGAGGATCCTCAGTGCCAGCTCCTCTTTTGTCATAATCAGTAAAAGAATCCTGACTATCACTCATAAAGTGCACACCGGGGCTTCCTGATGCGGTCTTTAATACTTACTGGATGTTTCTGCAGGAGACAGATGGTCTCAGCCTTGGCCACCTGTCCCAGTTGGTTGATGCTCTTTCCCAATGAAGCTGCCTGGTGCTTAGTTCTCATGTGGCTGAGCACAGGGGTCGCCTTTGTCTTGCATTGAGGGACGGGCGGGGGGCACATTGACGCTTTTGCATCCTGGAAACTCAGTCTATGTCCCGTGCTTTACCACTACAATATATCTAACTCATCAAGACTGAAGGCACGCATTGACATTTTATACATAGGGTGTCTCATTGAATTATTGATGGAAAACAATCTGTGATGTACAAAACTAGAGCTGTTTACCTAGAGGTACATGGTTTTCTATTAGAAGCCAAATTTGAGCCCAAAAGTAAGGACTGATTCCTCACCCCAAAAACTCCTGTGAATTGTTCTAAGAAACAAAGGGAAAATTTGCTTGCAGTACTTCATTGTATAAATAAAATATGCCATGAAATACACTATTTTATAAATATCCAATTATTTCTTCTATTATGATAATTTCTTTTCTCACTGAGAATGGCGGTGGTTGTTACAGCCATCCTGAAAAGAACACCTACTCTTGAGTATCTTTGTGTGCATTAACTCGGTTAATTCATGCACATTGTTAAGAGATATCCCAGTTCAATCAGTATCTTAAATTATTCGTGGAAAAATCTGCAACATAAAAAAATCAAAGCCGTTAGACCAGGGGTAAAAGGCTTTCTATTGGAAGGACCAAATGTGAGCCCACATGTAAGATTTTGGGGCACCTAGCCCTCCAGCCATCACTTTGTACTTAAAACTGCCTTGGTGGCTTTGACAGTAGAGTGATATTTAAAAGACTCTGAGGGGTTGCTGTGGAGTTGATAGTCATCAATGAATAAGCCCCCCTCCTCTTTGCTCTCAAGCTTTTTACCACTTCAGAAAACATCTTGAAGAGAGATTTGTGGGATGCTTGCACCGTTGAGTATAAGCATATTTTTGAAGGTGACTCAAATGTATAGTTTAGAGAGGCAATGAAACCTCTGGGCAAATTGGAAATTATCTAGCCCTTTTATTTCAAAGCAAGCTCCACCCTCCCGGCTCATACCACAAACACATCGAACTCTAAGTTGCCACATGCTGTCTTGGATTAACTCTCCAATAACCCAAGCAATAAACACTCATTCTCCCACAGCCTACCCCACCGCTTTCTGTCTCTCCCCCATTTTCCTCCCTAATTAGTTTCATTCTTTCCTAAAGAGTAACTGCCCTGATCTTTCTGATGCTGTGGGTAAGAAATGTATATTTAGTATCTCTGTGGCTGGTACTGCGGATTCATTGCTGTATCCATCATTCTTGTTCAGGAAAAATTTACTCTTACCTTTATGAGATGCTGCCTCTTGCCACTGCTAACCAAAACACTGTGAAAATGTAAAACACTTTTCAGGTCAGAAAACTCAGTTTATTTGAAACAGTGTTGAACACAAATGTGGAGTTGTAGCAACTCATGACAGACAGGTGCCTTTGTTTGCTAGTGCTACTGTAAGAAAGTATCATATACCCACGAATTTTTAAACAATAGAAATTTCCTCTGAAGCTTTCACGAGCTGAGAGGTTTACAATGGAGATCTTGGCAGATATGTAGGTTTGGCAGGTGTCTAGTGAGGGCACTTTCCTTCTTCCTTGAAAATGGCACCATCCTAATGAATCTCTCATAGATAGCAAATCTTGTCCCCTCACTGAAGATCCGAGGGCCAAAAGAGACTGCAGACCTGGGCAAACCTTATAAAGTAACTTGCCCATTCATGAGGTTGCAACCCTCCTGGCCTAAAGAACTCTTGAAAGATCAGCATCTACTCCTAAAATGTGGCCCTACTGTGCATAGGGAAGAAAGTATAAACTGTGTCAAAAAAAGTTAAGCTATGCCTTTGTTGCTGCTGGAAGGCCACATTTAAAGATGGTTAGAGAAATAGAGCGGCTAGAGCACCAAGGACAGATGAATCAAAAGGCTTTCTCAGAAGTGTTACACTTGGTTACCCACTTATATAGTCAGATAATTGCCACTTTGTCCATCTAGATAACATGAGTTCCAATCTAGCATGGACCTGATTAGTGACATTATCTCTAGGGAGTCACCACCTTGTAGCTTCAATTTCCTCTTCTCTAAAATGCAAATACTGAAAGTATGTTTTCCATAAGAGTGGTTTAATGATTCGATACAATAATGCATTTAAAACCCTTAATGCCTGGCACATCCCAGGACTTGGACCTTATCGATTACTTATTAGTATTCGCCTTGTTTCACTCTGCATCCTACAGCACGAGGCTTCTTCCTTTGTGAGATGCATGGAGCACACACACATGAGCAAGATTGGCCATTGCCTTTTTGAATGTGCCAGGGAGACATAGTCATGCTTAATGACCAAGAAAGATCATTCCAGAAAAATACTTTTTAGTTCTTTAGATTAGGGGTGGAAAAGGCAGCTGTCTTAGGTGGGAAATGATGCACATCCCCCTGACTGAAGTGGGTGAGAGAGTCAAAGTCCATGTGTGGAGATGCGATTCCTCACAGGTGGAGATGCGATTCCTTCTGCGGCCCCGAAGGTCGCTGTGTGTTTACATGGAAGTCCTCCGTCCTCCAGGTGCTGCCAGCACCAGCCACTTGGATTCAGCAAGGACTTTAAAATGGAAACACGTTTACAAAGGAAGAAGGCAGGTAGGTCTCAGCAGAAGTGAGGCTTGATGAGTTACTATGGTAACCTCATTCACTATCACAAGGGTCAGTCTTACAGAATCAGATGGTGTTCAGAAGAAATGTTCTGGAATTTGGAAATTTTTTTAATGGTCAATCTATCTGCGATTTAAAAAAGAAAAAACAAGAGAGAAAGAAAGGATGAACACACCACATAGCTTTACTGGACTACCTGGAACCACTAGAGCAACCAATAGTGTAGACATTAAAGAAGAAAGAACCATAAGGAGTGAGGAAATCCACTGTGTTTAGAGTCCCGCTTTCCCTTCTCCAGTCCCATGCAGAAATCCAGGGAGAAAGAAAGCATCATGGACCAGAATGGTCCCAGCCTCCTCCACAGGTAGGCTCCTATCAATTGATAAGTCGACTGGCAGTTTTTTAAATCACATGGTTCAGAGTATGTCCTTGGAAATCGTGTCTAGGACATGGGTGAGGCGAGATCTGTACTTTAATTGGATCATTTGGCGTTTTTTTTGCTGCTGACCTTTCATGATGCGATCTCTGATAATCTCAGAAAATTACCTCAGGGTCTACCAGGGGTGCCTAGAAACAGCTTGTTTTATTTCGGCTAATTTTAAACAAGATGGCGCCTGGGTTACAACTGATTCATTTGCATATGAGAGCCTACCTACCTAGGTGAACTCTCTGTGGAGACCATTTTGCTCTAAAGGGAGGAAAATGACCACAAAGGGAAACATGTTCATCCCGCAGCTCATTTACCATTAAAAAATCTATTTCTCCATCCTCTTAGTGTTCGTACTTCATTCTAGCTTCATGTGGATTGATTTGCAGTTGTGTTCACCTGTGTCCCAGGATTGGGGTCAGGAGTTCACAGATGTTTCTGTTGAGGTGTTTTCAAAGAAATTCTAAATGATTGAGGTACTTTGAGCATAAAAAAAAATTAAGTTTTATGTATCCAATTATGTACTATTTAT
Source organism: Ondatra zibethicus (assembly GCA_004026605.1). Taxonomy (NCBI): domain Eukaryota; kingdom Metazoa; phylum Chordata; class Mammalia; order Rodentia; family Cricetidae; genus Ondatra; species Ondatra zibethicus. Next base: position 60,837 of record PVIU01010425.1, on the reverse strand, counting down.
AGCAGTAAAATCAAGCACTACAAAAACAGGTTGAGGTTTTTTTTTTCCTCTTCTCATTCTTCTCCTCGTCCCTTCTTTTCAAAATGGTACATTTTTCTATGTGTTGGAAACACCAGAATAAACAAATAGCCTAGAAAAAAAATAATAACCACTGAAAATTGCCTGCAATTTTACCATTTAGCAAGACTCACTGTGAATACTGTGAGAAAAGTGCTCAGAGGGCTTTCTCTACAATAATACATGATACAATTTAAAATAATAATATTCACATAGCACTCCCTGTATGCCAGGCACTGTGAAAGACACTGAACACTTAATCCTCCATGAACCAGGGACACAGCAGAAATTGCCTTCAGCGGGGCTGTAAATGTAGTCAGCCTGAGGAGGGAGCCTTGGTCTGTGTGCTATAGTCTGGCTGTTTTCCACTCGGTCCTCCAGCCTGCTCTCACACTGAGCCAGCCCTGTAGCCTTGAGCTATGTTCCCCAATACTTAGCGTCCTTTCAGGGGAGCTTCTCACTGTGTTTTCATGAAGGCACTTGCTGTTTTTCAGTTTTCTCATGTCTTATATTGTGAACTTCGCTCCCGTGCTTTTAGGCATTCTAGTGTGGCGCTGTTTTGGATGATTTCTCGATGTGTTTACAACTGGAAAGGCATGTAGTAGACGTATCTAAAGGAGCCCACAGCGTGGGCCATGTACCCGGCACCCATTTACAGAGTGTTTAATTGAGGGATGGCTGTCTTCGTCCTCAACGCGCCACAGTTCTGAGGAACTCGTTGACTAACTTTGTTTGAAAAACAAAACAGATTGCACATTGCAAGACAGAGCTGCTGGCAAAATGCTCCATCGTGTCAGATTTATACAAACCCATCTCCTGTGTATTGCACCATGTCCTAGAAAACTGAAAACCATGAAAACAAGTGCTCATATTTTAGGGAACTCAATGACAGCTGATAAAATATTGCATTTTCTCTAGCAGTTTTTACATACAGCCTCCACCTTAAAGAAATGGATTTGATGGGACTAGGTGGTAATTTTTTAACACAAGCAGTGACAAAATAAACACCATCTGTTAGTATTGACTTATTCCACAGCATTCTCAGGCTGGGTGATTTTATTTCACGTTTTTCAGAAATGGCTAATGACACATCTGGTAGTCAGCGAAGGTACACTCTGGGTGATTAAATGTGGTCATAAGTTTACACAGAATGCTGACAGGACATTTTTCCCCCTTCCCATTATAACCAATGGGGCACGTCTGAGTCCTGGCTAGCTCTTCACTCTAAACTTTGTGTAGAATTATCTGTTTGACAGTATCTGGACTTTTGGAACGATGCTGAGGTCCTCTGGGAAGCAGATCTTAAGACAGAATTGGGTACGAGAGATTTATGGGGAAAGAATCGAGGAAGACTGAAGTAGAGCTACAGGGTGGGAGATGGCCTTCATCCACCAATGTGAGAGCTGTACCAGCAAAGGGACATAGTGAAGAAGAGGGTTATGGGGAAAGAGTGTCATACTATGACACGCTCGGAAAACAGATCAGGATATTGGGATTTCCAGGAGCCAAAGACGCCCATTGAAGATGTTCCACACTGAATAGAAATGGGCAACCATGCTCAGTCTTTGGCTCAAAGCAGCCTATGGGGAAACCCAAGCCCGGTGTAACTGTAGTGATGGAGACGAAAGGGAACAAGAGAGACCTTCCATGAACTCTGTTGCCACTGCAGGAAACCTAACAGGTGTATTTCCATCTGTACACAGGTGGTACCAGAGAGATGAGCTTTATTACTTCTTCCTGTGTTCATCTCCATGTATCTTCTTTAAAAAGAAAATGTATGCACCACCACATAGAAATACTTATATCAGTCATTATGTGGTCTCATATGTAATAGTGAAAATGAAGATATCTTATTGTCCAGTGGTACCATGCAGTCCTGGGTATGTTTTTGTGGAACACAATTAGAAAAGAACCCACTGTATAGTCAGTCATGTAAGAGCATATCACATATATACATGGTTAATGATATTTAGATAGATAGATAGAGAGAGAGAGGGGGGAGAGAGAGAGAGAGAGAGAGAAGGAGAGGGAATGATATGATAGATTTTCTATCTGTGGACCCAACCAACCAAAGACTGTATTTGTTTTAAATTATGTTAGCACTGAACTTGTATAGGACATTTTTTCTTGCCACTGCAATGTGTTAGAAGCATTTATGTAGAATCTGCATTGCATTGGACAGTATAAATAATCCAGGGGTGATTTTCATGAAATAGGAAATATGCAAACATGTCACCATTTCACATGAAGGAACTAAGTACTCCAGCACCTTGGTATCTATTAGGAGTTCTGGGACCAATCCTCTGTACATGCATAGGAAACACACACACACATACACACACACACACACCTATGCACATTCAAGCACACATGCACCTGCTCACACCAGAGCAGGTGTTGTTAAAGGCATGCTAAGAACCCACAGACTGTCTACTTCTGCTAACCAGAAGCTTTAAAGTCAACAGAAAATAACACTATGTCTAGTGGAAATGTTCTGGAAGCCCAGTGTTGTCTGACACTTTGTCACTGATGTCATGTGGTGGGTTACCAGTATCCTATATTTTGGAATACGCTGGAAGAAAAAAAAAAGATTTGTCACATGATTTCCATCTTGCGTACTTGAGATTCCCATTTTCCCCTGACCATCAGTTAGTTTGTGCCACAATTCTCCTTGTTCTTTCAGCTGCTATGTTAGCAGCAGCATCATTCCTGGGACGTCAGGAGCTGGAGAGGGTGGGGGAGATGACTGAGTCAACGAAGTGCCTGCTACAAAACCATGAGGACCAGAGTTCGGATTTCCACCTACCACATAAAAATAAATAAATAAATAAAAGCTGGGTGTGAGAGTGAATGCCTGTAACGGCAGTGCTCAGGAGGATGAAGAGAGGTGGATCCCTGAGGTTCGGAGGTCACTCAGCCCAGAATTGATGAGCTCTAGGTTCGCCAAGAGACCTTGCCTCAAACAATAAAGTGAGAGAGGCTTTAGAGATAGTTCGCTGTTTGAAAGCTCGTTCCCAGAACCCACATGGCAGCACTCAACTATCTACAATTTCACTTCCAGATCTGACACCTTCTTCTGACTTCTGAGGGCCAGATATGCGTGTGGTATATGCACATAAATATACACAGGCCAAACACTCCTAAATATAGAATAAATGAATCTAAGAGCAAAATTGGCAAAATAAGGTGGAGAGCTATGGATGAACACCCTTGATAACCAACCTCTGGCATCTACATGCACACACCCACTCAAACACATCCTTACACACAAAAGAACACACTGCTAGCACATCGTTTCATAAGTAGAAGACATAAGATCTAAGATAATAAGAACAATTCCTTTTGGTCCTTCTGTATAGGTTTAAGGGAAAGAAATAGACAACGCCATATAGGCAAAATGAAGCTATAGGTCAGCTATCCTGTATCTTCCACCACCATTTTACTCTGTTAAAATTGGTCTAAAAGGAATAGTAAGAAAATAGAGGGGAATATATAGTGATTTCCCATGTCTCCAACCTTATTTCCCAGCCTGCAATTTGTCCTCAGATTCTAGTGAGCACTGTTTCAATGGTGTTTTGAGAAGAGTGTCCTATTGCAAGGAGAGTGGGTCCTTTGTCCCGGCCGCCTGGCTAGCTTACACCCAAAATAATCACAGAAACTGTATTCATTTAAACACTGCCTGGCCTAGTATCTCTAGCCTCTTATTGGCTAACTCTCACATCTTGATTTAACCCATTTCTAATAATTTGTATATCACCATGAGGTCATGACTTACCGGGAAAGATTCAGCATGTCTGACCTGGCGGCTCCATGGCGGCTCTCTGTCTGACTCTTTCTTTCTCCCAGAATTCAGTTCTGTCTTCTCCGCCTACCTAAGTTTTGCCCTATCAGACCAAGCAGTTTCTTTATTGATTAACCAATGAAAGCAGCACCCAAACAAAAGGGCTTCCTACGCCAGTGTCCCACTGTAGGCCAGCAGCATATGGCTCCAATACCAGCTGCCCTAGAAACTAGAGAGAAGACTCAGATGCTCTTGGTGCTTGGGAGCCATGAGGTTTCCCAAGTGGATTTTCCAGAAATTGATGAACTGGAGAAGTCTCACGGGTTGAAGGAAGATAAATAGAAAGTCCTCACTCTGGGGCCAATCCAATCGTTCTTAAGAGTAGACCTATATTGAAAGTGTGAGACACACCAAAACCACTCCTGAAAGCTGAAGCTGACTGTAGGCATCTCAGCTGTGCTCTGTGGTACTGTTTTATGAGACCAGTGTGCCTCACTGAGCCTATGTTAGGCTGCAAACTGCGGATCTCCCTGCAGCCCTGCCTGTGACTCTCTCCACCTTCGGGCCACCCTCATTCCTTCATAACTCCCTCAAATGATTTAGACATGGATCTCCCTTCCGATGGCAGGGCTCCACTCACCGTATTGGAAACCTCTGACAGACCTCAGGTGCCCTGATGACAGGATTTAGGAAAGGACTTGGCAGATCATAGTAGGCCAATAAATACTGAAAAGTCAAATGAATTGGCCCAGAGCAATTGCCCCCATTGGCTCTGACTTTGTAAATTGCTTTCTAATTCTGGCTGTGCAGTCGTGTTACCTGGGGTTCTGGTGGTAACACAGTTTTCCGGATCATCACCCAGAGATGGTCTGATTCAGTGTGTCTTGGGTGAGGCTGAGGAATCTGGATTTTTAGTTAACATCTCAGGTGATTTGGACACAGCCAGGAACCGGGCCGCTATTTGGGAATTGCTCTCAAGGGGACTATTACTGGAGATGGGACCTCAGTGTCTGCACCATTTAAGCAACACTGCCTATGTTGTGGGCTCTTCATTAACAGATTTCAAAATACAGAGCTCAAGGGCTCATCCAATTGGGAGATGTGCTTCTGGCAAAAACAACTGTGTTTACTCAGACCCAGTAAGCAGGGAAGTAGGAAAATGACTACTCAGTCAGGTGCTACCACCCCGCCAAAGAAGACGGATTGATTAGGTTAACAAATAAAGTGTTGAACTGCTGAGAAGCTGCCCAAACAGCCTTTGGGCTTTCTTCTTGAGCAGCATCAATCCACTGTGGAATTATGGCAGATGGACAGTAGTGTTGCTGGGAAGGAGGCCATCGCTAGTTCTTCTGATCCCCCAAAGGGCTGCCTGGTTGGCTTATGTAGTTCAAGTTGGCAGCGTGCAGTAGAAATTGAGAGCCCCAGCTTTGGAGTCAGGCAGCCCTGGGTCTGGAACACAGAATGGTCACTGATTAAAGTGAGACATGGGGCATCGCACAGAGCCTTTGTGAGACTCAGATGATTCATCAGTAATTAAGGATGATATTATCTAACTCATGAGTTCACGAGGACCAATCAGAACAGAGTACCTTGGCGTTCTGTACACAGGCTACTCAATAAATGAAAATAACATAGCCTTTGGGAAACCTGACTTATAACAGCCCGCTGCCCCAAAATTGCCCTGCCAAATCTCTATAGTCTAGAGGGGGGATAATGTCTACATCAGTCAAAAAGCCAGCATATTTGATTTGAAATTAGGGAAAAACAAAACAGAGTAGTAGAAGTTGAACTTGAAAAAGAGTTTAAAAGTCTCCCGTCCAAACTTCAATGACTCTTGGCTCATGCATAGCTAGGACTTCCCTGGCTGATTTTCCCATGTCATGCTGGAAATGGAATCCAGTGTCTTGTGCATGCTACAAAGGTACTCACAACTAAGCTTTATGCCCAATATTTGTTTTTTCAAGTCAGTGCTTCATTGTATAGATTAGGCTGACCTTAAACTTACTATGTAGCCCAGGCTAGCCTTAAATTCTCTGTGTATCCCAGGCTGACTTCAAGCTCAGCATCACCTCAAGTCCTCGGATTATAAGTATGTACCACCATGTCTATCTGAATGCTGATTTTTAATCAAGTGACATAATTTCCCCAAAAGTTGGACTGCGTTTCCCCTGAAATGTTGGACTTGATTCCATTTTGGCTCTCCTTAGGAATAAATAAGCAAAGGAGTGATTCCTGGAGGACCGGGGAGCTGTCAGATGTCAACAGTTGGTGTTCATTCCTCAAAGAAATTTATATGAAAATGTAATGTTGATTAAGGCAAAGATAATTAAACATGGATAGGAGTAGCAGGATAGGTGGTGGTAAAATATTAAATCTCAGACTATTCTATATCTAGCAGTAGGCAGGCAGGCAGGCAGATAATAATGTCAAGATCGACGCCTCCTTAAAGGGCTTTGCCCAGTGTGGCATCTATGTTGTAGGGTTCTGTCATCACCGTATAAGAAATGTAGTCGATTGTGGGACTGTTCCTTACACAATGATAGTGATGCATCCTCCAAAGACTTAGCTACAGGTTGGAATTCCACAAGCGCAGCATGATCAGTCCTATTAACTATTTAAAAGAATAATAATAAATCTTGAAAAAATAAATCATGGAAACAGGACACTTTAATTGATGAGGAGTACTCTTTTGCAGTTCCATCTATCAAAACTTTTAAGAAATGTATCATAAACATTGAGTGGGGATTTTAGTGTTTCCAGACATATAGAAAATTCAGTCTCCAAACCACTATCTAGTTCCCCCTATTTTCTACACCTCATCTGTACTTGCTGGTATATATATACATATGTGTGCATATACATATATATATATATACATGTATATATATATTCTCCTAAATATATAAATGCAATCCACTCAGTACATGTGTTACTCGTATATATATGACCTCAGGGCTGACTGCTTGATATTGGATAACCAAAGGGGAACTCTGCCCTAGGGAACACTATTTCTCCCTCTCTCAGCATTCCTTAGTTTCCTGTAGTTCTTTGTCTGAGGTTGGGTTCCCGTGAGATTTTCCCCCCTTCCATGCTAGCATGTCTGTTGGCTTCTTGCTCAGGTCTTATTTGAGCAGCCATGCTGACAAGAGTGAGACGTCATGGGTGTAGCATGCTGATGAGAGTGAGACGTCATGGGTGTAGCATCTCTGGCATTTCTATAAGATGAAATCTCCCAAAAAACTTTCTGATCGTCTGGTTCTTGCAATCTTTCCATCTTCTTCCATTGCGATCACTGATCATTAGTTGTAGAACTTATATTATAAATGTATCCATTGGGACTGGGCACCACATCATCACTTGTTTTCTACATTTTTGTCTGTTGCAGTTTTCTGTAATGGTTTCCGTCCATTGAAAGAAAACATGTATTTAATGAGAGGTGAGACCTATACTTATCTAAAAGTACATTTATAAATATTTAAAATGTAGGTAAGAATTATGCTGGTTTAACGGATCCAGATCCATGATTTCATTAGCCTCGGGTAGCCTGCTAGGTTTCCAGTACCACACCAGACTTCTCTCTAGGTAAGTAGGCCCACTGAGAGACTGTTGGTTGTTACCATGGCATGTGTGCCACAATTGCACTCTTAGGATTATTATGCCATGGTACTCACTGTTTTAATCCATTGACATCCTGTAGGTTAGCACTGGTTGCTTCCCTCTCTTGGAAGCTTTAATGGCACTTTCTGTAGCATGGAAGCAAGTTCCCAGAGAGGATGTTTTCAGGTCAGATCCAGCTGATATCATCTGGGCCCTGGGTCTAAAGGACAGGGTGTCTTTTGCAATAGGAATTTGGCTTTAACCTCTGGAAGGCAGCTAAAGGCTATACCCATAGCCTATAATGTTACAACTCCTCCCAAAAGGGAGCTTTTCGTGTCTGATGTTGAGGCTTTTGTTAGCTAGGCTTTGACTTTTGGTGGAACATTGTCAGTCCAGATGGAAAAAAAATGTTTAAGCTATATATCTAAGTGTATACACAGACTTATATACATATTTAATGTAATTTTAGGTAGACAGATTATAATATGATTCCTTATTACTTTTTTGGACATGCATCCCTCCTTATTATGTATTTATCACTCTCTTCTTTTTCTAATTAAACTACCATCAGTTTTTCCCGTTTTCTTCTTCAAATCACTTGTACCTTGCTATGTCCCTCTCTGTTGCTTGTCTACCTCCTCCCCATGGTCTCTTTTCACTTTCCTGGTTTCTGCAATTACTCCAGGTTATATATTCACATATAAAGACGTGGACAGGGAACTGCAGATGAGAGAGAATATGAAGGGCTTATCTTTCTGGGTCTGGGTTGCTTCACTCATTATGATCTTTTCTGTTTCCATTTATTGATCTGTAAATTACATACTTTCATTTTTCCTTACAGCTGAATAGTATTCCATAGTGTATTGTGTACCACATTTCATTATCCACTGTCAGCTGAAGGACATTTGGATTGTTTCCATTGCCAAGCTATCGTAAGTGGTTCAACAATGAACATGGTTGAGCAAGTATTTAGTGAGGAGTGGTCCAGCTCAGTCAACTGGTACACTGATTTTGGGACATTTGAGGGTTCTCCACACTGATATTCCCGAGTAGCTGGACCAGTTTCCAAATCCAACAGTGAGTGAGGATTCCCTTTCTCCGAAATCCCCTCCAATTAGTTGTGTTATTGAGCTTTGCCATTCTGACTGGCATTTTTCTAGTTGCTTTAGAAGTTGAACATTCTGAGAAATTTCATAACCACTTGTATTTCTTTTTACAACTCATGTGTTCAGAGTCCCAAGTCTATGTTTTGAGTTTGGATGGTTTGCCTTTTTTTGACTCTGAGGTCTTTATGTATTCTGAATATTAATCCTCTGCCAGACAAGCAGTTGGCAAGATTCCCTCCCATTCTGTGGGCTCCCTCTTCAAATGATCAATTGATCAATTGATTGATTTGATTGATTCTTTAGCTGTGCAGAAGCATTTTCTTCTTATGAGGTTCCACTAGTCAGTTGTTGGCCTCAATTCCTGGCAAATACACCAAGGACTCTTTCCAAAAACACTCTGGTCTCATGGGTTGACATGAATATGGCCTGGAATTTAAGCTTTCAAAAAGACCTTGTTATCCATGTTCCAACCTTCTTCTATATTCTCCTGCTCTCTTGCCAGCTTTGTTTCAGTTTCAAAGAGCTCAAGAGGCAATGCTGTGTTTGTTTTACTGCCTCCTATTCTATTTAACATGACTTCTAGTTCTATCTGTTTTGATGCAAATGATACCTGATACCTTATCGTTCCTTTGGGGACACGCAGACATGTGCAATGAGTACATATTAACCCAAATTCAAAACCAATTGTTGAAAGAGACACAATGTTAATTCTCCTGATTTGATCATGACACATTACATACATGTGCACAGTCATCACCCTGTACTCACAAAGACACACAATTAAAGCCATGATCATAATAAAGCAATTCAGGTGATTGTAACGCATAGCCAGTGTCCCGAGCTGCCATTCAAGGTGGAAGAGAATCTATTTTCCCAGAACTGGGGGTGATTCAGCTGTATTTTCCATGGCTGCCTTTGACAAATTAGTTGCAAATTACGCTCCTGACTGCTTTTACATAACAATTAACGAAGACTTGTTTTCATGGGAGATGCCTTCCTGATGAGCCTATTCACTGTCATAGCTTTGCTTTGCTTCCTTGCGGTGTTGTCTTTTAAATGAGCTTAGTGGATGAAGTCTTGTTGGTGCAGAAGGCCTGCTAATCATTTCTTTTCCTTCTCAGACTTTTGAGAATTGAGTCCCAGCTCTTAATCTCTGGGTGTGCATGAATAGTTCTCATTAGTCGTGGTAAGTTCATTAAGTGAAACTAACTCTAGCCGCTCGCTGAAACCAGCCCGTGTAATCACATTGTTCATCAGAAGGGATTTTTAATGTTTACATGCGGGGGTGGAGGGAGAAAAAAAGGGATTGTCCCAAGTAGATGAAGAGACTATTCTTTTACATTGCACTTAATACAATCAACAACAAAAAGCCACCAAACTTATCTCTGTTGGCATTTCAGGCAAGCTATGATTTGGAAGTCTCTTTTGTACCGGACAATATTTGCCTCTTCTTCCTTCTTATATAGTCATTTCCCATTGGGCTATGGTGTCTCTAAAGCCTTATTGCTTTCTTAAGGGATCTCATACCTCTTCTTTAGCTACCTTCATCCACAAAACAAAAATTTTCCGAAGTATGGTAGGTGTGTACCATAGGTACTGTACAGGATTTTAGGCACAGCATCTGTGCCTATAGGTAACAATTTAGGATGGCATAAACTTACAGAGGTCCAGAAAGTAAACTAATAATCTTTGCAAGTCCTAGAGTGTCCCCAGTACAGCCACGGAGACACTAATGCATCTACAGAAAAGTTGGGTGTGCTGGGTATAGCTCCACGGACCCTTTTAATAAATGCATATCAAAATTTGTGTTTTATATCACTTTATATGTTGTATAATATTCTTTTGAACTTTTTCAATCATTAAAATATGATTGAAATAAAAAATCACCTTTGACTCCTGTTTGTACAAGCATGATTGTTGGACCAGTTTGCAAACTTCCACTAAGAAGCAGTTCTCCATTCCCTGCCAGATTTTTCACAATGACCCTTTACAGCTGAAGAGGATTTAGCTGAACTGAGGGAAACATTTCCAATTCTTTCTTGTAACAGGCAGGAATATTCAGCTGGAATGTAATCACATTGTGCTGTACTCCTTACGTTAAACAAAACAAACAAACAAACAAAAAAACGGAATTATTCATTCATTGCTGAATGTATTTTCCATGTAGAAGAGTGATGTAAAACAAAAGGTTGCATTTTAGGGCATTTTGAAGAAATGAAGAATCTAGTGACTCTTGAACAGCAAAACTGTTAACGTGAATATTCACAGGACTGGGATTTGGGACACCCGTGTCTCAATGTGATTCTCTGTTTTCTCCCTCGAAAGTCTGTTCTGTAAGTTTGAAAACAAAATTAGCTCATGATGTTTTACCACCACTCATGCTATTGATGGAAAAAACCATAAAGAGCTCCAGCTTGATGCACTAATTCCCCAGCCTCCCACTCAAATCAGAGCCAGACAAAGCGTGGAAACCCAAGTGAAATAAGGCTACAACTTGAGTCTTGAAATGTGAAGAATGTAAGACCCATTCTGCCACCCCCCCTTAGCCATCAATGCATCTCATGCAGCTCCTGCCACCTGTTATACCCAGATCACGGAGTCCCCCCCCCCAAACCAACTAGGAGACCAAGTCCTGTATGTAAAAGCAAAGAGCCTTTATTTTGACACAAGTTTGCAAACTCGGTCTCTCGGTGTGCCCAACATATTGGAGTGATGGGAGAGCCCCACACTCAGCTGGGGTTGGGTTTTTGTAGTAGCAAAGGTGGGGTGAGAGATTTCTAAGGTTCAGGACCCCTGATTGGCTGACATTTGTCTAGGAAGTGTCCTGGTGAAAAGCAATGGGTATATGCTGGCAGGTGATCCTATCTACAATGGATGGAATGTTAGGAAATTTCCTTTGGATGGTCTGTTCCTAGGTGGTGCATGGGTAGTCTTAGTTTGTGGTCTTTCTTGAAACCAGAGTAAACTACTGAGACCGGGGCCTCTATTGAGCTTGTCATGGCTGGATACTACATTTCCCCCTTCACAAGTACCAATGACAGGACCCAATCATGTGTCCTACTTAGCCATGGGTTTCCCTTAAAGAGATATTATTGGGACCTAAGAACCATTAGCTAACAGATTTTTCCAGGGCAGTGGCCAGCCTACCAGGCCCTGTGGCTCTGATCTTTTGAGTATTACCAAATTGTAATTATAATCCTGAATGTCCTGTTTGGTTCTGTGATTCTGCATAAAGAACAAAAGTGTCTTTTTATTATAGGACCATTTTAGTTAATAAATTCATTAATTGACAACTCTGGGCCTATTTTTCTGGTATATCAATGGGAACTATAGGTAGTCATTTTGTTCCTCATGCCAGGGCATTCCCCCACGTCTCAGCATTTCAACCTATTCTGGGCATGGGATGTGGGATGATGCATTCTTTTCTGTAACTACTTCGAGCTGAAATTGGGGAGTTGTTGTCAGGGCCCACAAAGGCTGAGAAACTAGCCAAAGGTGAGGAGGGAAATCAGGCAATGTGGCACTCATCAGAAGCATCTGGTTCCCAGACTCTGTTGAAGAGACAGGTAACGTTCACATCAGCTGGACTGGTTCACATCAGTGTTCAGGAAGTCCAGGGCTTGCTGTCATTTGCAGCAGGTTGTAGTCCACAACTAATGCTTAGATGTACCTGCCAGCCAAGTGGAAACCTGTTGAGATGAGTTTAAACTAGCAACAGAAGTTAAAATTTATGTACTTAAAAGAAAATAATACATTTGAAACTTTCAGGCACATATTGAAATCCATATCATAGATAAAAGCAGATAATGAGTAACTGTAAACAACAGGCTTAGATTCATATCTTTGAGTCCTAGCAAAAACTACAGATTTTGGTTAGAAGCATGTATATTTTTCTGCTGTTCAGAGAGCCAGGTATGAATTAGACAGAAATGTCTTTGGCCTGATGAGAAACACCTTTAAGTTCATATTTAGATGGTAACCAGAACAAATCTAAAATCTTGAGCTTGTGACCCAAACAGTAAGTAGTCATTGTTCTATCAGCTTATCAGAACTATGCCATAGAAGGGCAAAGAAATCAAAAACATTTTCTATATCTTAACCTGTATTTACATCTTAAATCATTTTTAGACCCCGAAGTTTATGAGCTTTTATATCTTCAGACCTTTATATATCTTAAAACATTTTTTTTAATCAAGAGACCTAGTAGCTTTAGAAAAAGCATTATATATATAATGAGCTAGCAAGCTGGCTATAGCTTTGTGGAAGGATCTGGATACCTTTTACTGCTAAACTGACAGCATTATAGCTGGCCTAGCCATCAATACTATCAGAGATCCCAGAAGGATAAATAAAGTATATCTGAGTACAGACCAAGTAGTTTCTGAATCTATTAAAAATGAAAGGGACTATATACAGTTAGCCATACCCAGGTCTCCATAGCATTGGAAGCAGAAGTATTCAGAACAGCAGTCTTATAGTCTTAGCCAGGCCCATAAAGTAGTTTTTTTTTTCCCCTGTGGAAGAGGGACATGGAAAAGACTGACCTTATTTTGTCTAGGCAAAAGTAGTTTAATCAATTCTCCAGTGTCCTGCTGTTTGCCCATAGTCTGGACTGGGTCCTGGCAAGTGTTCTACTGGGGCATCTCACCCAGTGGTCATTGTCATCGTAATCCAAGTGGAGACATCATGGTGTCCCATAATCTTCTTTAAAGACCTTGGGTTACTGCTAGGATCTCAGAGTCTCTGTCTAATATAATAAGCATTTTAATCATTATTTTAAATGCCATATTCTACAGATCTCTGGAGGCAGCCTATGTATATCTGATTAGACAAACTTTGTTTCTCATTACTTGTCTTAAGTTTGACTTTGAAAACATATACAGGGACCTAAATAAGGCTTATCCCAGTAATTAATTATATCAGTACCTTAAGGATGACTGACTAACTTGTATTTCCTAACAGCCTAAATAAGTTAGCACCTTTCATAGGACTAAAACTTTACATTCTGTCAAGTTTAGCTTTAAAAAAAATAATGATTTTGAATTGAAGCAAATAAAGAGTCATTCCGAGGGTAAAAATAGAACAAGTTTGTAGCCAGCTGTTAATGCTATCTCCTGCAAAGGCAAGGAAAAGGTCACAGGACAAAATGGGAACAGGAGGGAGCCTAGGGGCTAGCATTGCCCTTGACAAGTTCTAAGGCACCACAACCACTTGTTAGGAAAGGTTCCTAAGTTCTTTTTGCCAGAGATAAGGAGGGAGACAGCCTTTTTAGGGAACTTTCTCTAAGCAACCTGAGGGTGATGGGAGCTTTATCTGAATGCCTGACCTTGGGAAAAGGACTTTGTAGTTTTATCTCTGTTAAGTGCAAACCTTAGAAAACAACATTTTTTTTTCAACTGAAGTTCCTCTTAGTATCAATACAATAATTTATGACTTAGTTTATCCAAATAGCTTAAACCCAACAAAGTTAGTAAAGACAAGGAGGCTGAACATACATTTTTAAGCCTGAATAGAACTTGAACAAGGAAATACATTTTTAAACCATTAGTTAGTATTTTTAATGCTTTGACTTTTTAATATATATTCCCATGTTATAGTGATCCCCCCATTACAACATTTTTCCCGTTGTTATTTTACAATTGCAGTAGCGCCTATGTCGTGAATCTCAATTCAGACATCTGACATGCAGGTGGTCCTAGGTTACTCCTGTACAACCCTCAAAGGATTGAGACCCATAGACTTGGATGCTGTTCCAACCCCTCTAGCAAACTGCCTAGGTCATTGTCTTTTGCATCACAAGAAATGAACAACCAGTTTCTGGTTAGCATTTTGTGCTTATGGCTGTGACCCTAATTTTTAGCTTTTTATTTTAAGTCCAAACATTAACAATATAAAATATTTTATAAGCACAAATGTCCCATATTCTTAATTTTTTAAAAAAATTAAAATCTCTTAAATGTCTTCCTACAATATCAAAAAATAAAGTACCTCTTTGGCCCCACCTTCAATGGCATATACATAGCCTGTCTTTTAGATCTCAGCCTATTCTTTTTCACCGTAGCTGGTACTTCTGGTGACTGTCACCTGGCACTGGCATTTTTAAAACTGTTAAGGTCCATTCTTGCAATTCTATTCTTGGGGACTCTAGTCCTGCCATACATTTATAAACCTCAGCTGTTTCCTATGATCCCTTCATGTTTTTATAACCATCATCACCTGGGTGATTCTTAAATGAACAAAGTCTAGCTGCAGAGCAATGTACATTTTTTAGCATAAAAACATTGAGGTGCAGCTTTAATACTTTAAATGAGACACGAGTCATCACACAAAAATCTATCCCAGTCCAAACTATCTTGAAGATCTGTTGTTCCCTCCTAGTTAGGCCTACTACACGTGGTTACCTTTAATCAGGATGGTGGTGAAATCATGTGGCATCCATTTTTTTTCTAGCAAAATGGCAACCCAAAATCCAAAATGGAATCATGCTTATGGTTTTTTAAAAGTTACCCACGCATAACTTTTAAGGTATCAATTCCCAGAGTTACTAATTAACTTTTAATTAGTTTTATTTTTATTTTAACAGATTTTTGACCGTATTTAACATAATAAACTTAAATCTCAAGCTACAGAATGTTCACATAAACAAAATCCAAATTTTTTGACTGTTCTGCTTTGTGTTCTTCTCCTTGTCACTGTGTCAGGAGCTCACAGAGGAACTTTTAAATAAACATGGGTCTATCAAAGGAAGAGCCATAATTCAACTCTAGAGCCAGCTTTTCAATGAAAAAAAAAAAGCATAAAACAGTTTTGGCATTATCTATACCAGAAAGTCATCTGAATTTCTGATAACCCAAATCCAGTAACCAGAACCAGAGATAAATTCTGAAGTCAGGCCCATAAATGTGGCCACAGCAGTGATGGGCGGTAGTGACAGCAAAAATAGCCAAACTATTTCTGTCTCAGCTCCATGCTTGAAAGAAAAACTTACATAGTCAAACAGTTAAATGAAACAAGCATATTCAATATTTGCAGGTATGAGAAACCACAGCAAACATAGTTTACATCCACCTCTGACCTTATATTGTACTTTACCACCTGTACACCACGGGATGGTTCGCGAGTTGGGCAAGGGGCTAGAGATTGAAACACATACACAGAGAGAGAGAGAGAGAGAGAGAGAGACAGAGACAGAGACAGAGACAGAGAGAGGAGAGAGAGAGAGAGAAAGAGAGAGGAGAGAGAGAGAGAGAGAGAGAGAGAGAGAGAGAGAGGTCATCCTTGAAACAAGAATGACAATTTTATTGTGTTCCAGGGCAGCTTATGTAGGGCTCTCCTTGACTAATGGCCACACCCTAGCTCTCGGGATTTTTCAGCTGCAGGCCCACCAGAAACTACTCCCCTGCCATCAGGAACTCATGAGGGTCTCATGCCCAGAGCAGCAGCAAGCACAAGAAAACAAGTTGTTTACTCCGGCAGCCAAGGGGTCATAGAAAGTTCAGGGTCTAAGGGTCTACAGTCCCCAACATTCTATAATTTTTTATATACCTTCAATCTATTTTCATCCCTTCATTCTTTCAGTCTCCTGCTTTTTCCCTCATTTTCCAGACAACATACCAAAGTCTTTCTTTATACCTGAGTAGTACTCCATTGTGTATATAGACCAGTTTTCATTTGTTCACTCAACCCATACTGGCCACCTAGGCTGAGTCCACAGCTAGCTTTGCTACCATGAGCAGTGTAGGAATAGCCATGGCTGTGCAGGGACCTCTAGAATAAACTGCTTTTGATTCTTAAGGATATTCACCCAGAAGTTTGATCACACCTCTTCTTGGGGTATTAAACATAGTCTGTCTGTAGGATCAAGAGCTGTCATATTTGTTTTTATCCAAAATAGACATCCTCCCTTTCTTTGTGAGAAAGAACATGGCAAATACTTTTTGGGTCAGCAGAAATGAGAAAGGAGTTCTGAAAATAATTGGGATATATTCTGTCAAAAGGGACAGGACTTACAAAAAAATAAAACAAACATGAAGGTGATCTGGCTGCAACATCTGTCACCCATTGACAACCAGGATCCACTCATTTTATTGATCTGAATGACTAGACAGGTGTCCCCCTTCCTCCCTCACCATTCCACATGCATCCCTCCCAAAGATATGCATTTATGATCAGTCAAAGAAGACAATTTTCTCCAAATAGAGGAAGACTAGTCTCTTGTGAAATATTATTTTAACTAGGCGAAGATGTGTTACCTTGTTTATGCTGCAGAATATTACTTTAACCGTGTAAAAATGTGTTACGTGTGTTTGTGCTGCAGTTGCTAAAGATCTAAGGATGTGTGTTTAATTATGTAAAGATGTGTTGCATCTGTTTCACCTTGCCTGCCTAAGACACCTGACTGGTCTCAAAGAAAAAAAAAGCTGAACAGCCAATAGGTAGGCAGGAGAGGGACAGGTGGGGCTGCTGAGCAGAGAGAATAGGAGAGAAGAGGAATGAGAAGAGAGAGAGAGAGAGAGAGAGAGAGAGAGAGAGAGAGAGAGAGAGAGAGAGAGACCCGTCAAGGGCCAGAAGCTAGAATCCAATAACAAGATGTGAGAAGCTATGAAAGTAAGATATACAGAAGGAAAGAAAAGTAAAAATCCCCAAGGTGAAAGGTAGATAAAGAAAAACAGGTTAATTTAAGTAAAGAAAAAAAGTTATCTGGAAATGAGCCTAAACTAGTCTGAGCATTCAAAACTATTAAGAAGTTTCTGAGTCATAATTTGGGAGCTGGTTGGTGGCCCCAAAGAAAAAGCCTGGTAGGAGGAATAATCTTTTGGCCAAGCACCAGTCGTGAGCAACAGCTCAAGCTCTTGTTCTCAAAAGGGACAGGTTTCTATTTCCTAGGTTAAAATGGCCTATTAACTCTCAGCTTACAAATGATTCTGTTAGTACTAAGTTTGTACATATGATAGTCACCCTATATCTAAGTTTTATTTTCTACCATTCAGTTATTGGCATCCAACTATGATCCCAAAGAATTAGATGAAAGAAGTAGACAGAAACACTAAATAGGTTTTAAACCTTATGCCTTTCTGAATAATGAAATCTTTATCTAGTTATATATTCTGCTTGGGAGATACAACCTCCACTTGTCCAGTAGATCTGCTCTGTATACACTGCATGCCCACAAGTGACTAAGTAGCCTTGTTTCTCAGACTTGCCTGCTCTGTTCTTGCCTATTTAACACGTTCTGTCCTTCCCTCTCCTCAGTGTCCTACAACACTGGCACTACTGATTCTTGCTGATGGCCAGGTGACTTGTACATTATAGAATATTTGGAAGCATTTCCACCCTCTACCAATAACACCACTACTATCCCCAATTATGACGGCCAAAATGGCATCATCATTTCCAGGTGTGCTTCAAGGGTGACGTCACCCTTTGCCCAGGAGCAACTGCTCAGATTCAGAATACTGTCCAATGTCTTCCTTGCCCTCATGTTTGGCACCCAGTGTGAATGTCCCTTGCGCATAGACACTCTCCTAGTGTCTGCTCTTAGACATGTCTCATCTGGCATGAACCTTTTGCTCTGTGCTTCACTTTCCCATTGAGTCTTCTCAGAATGTCTAACAACATGCACACGCAGCGTGTTGATCAGCCCTAGGTCCATTCACTAGACAAGAATCTCCTTGGACACATACTGGCTTGTCCTTTGCTGTGTTTCCAGCACTTACCACAGGATATGGACAATGCAGTGTGTTAACTAATAGATTAAGCACATGTAACTAATGCATTTTTCATAGTCCTCTGTATCTAGTTCTATGTGTCTATCTTTAGCTGTTATGCTTGAGAACATTAACAGAGAACAATCCCTAAATGAGTAGATTTTGCTTTTATTCAGGGGTTCAATACTTCCCTATGCTCTTGACAACAAATTTAAACTACCTTCATATACAAAAGAGAACAGTGACTCATTCTCCCTTCTTTCATTGCCCAAGTCTATCTAGTGTAAAGATTTGATTAACCCTTCCAGGTAGCCTCTGTGTGAAGTAACTTAAGCTATGTGAAAAGGCCTATTCTCAAAATTTCTTATCTCAATACCCCCTCTGTTTCTTTGGACTTTGGACTTGCCTCTTGAGTCAAGGTGCATTGTTTTTGTAAGACCATGGCTACTAATCATCTTTGCATTTCCTTCTCTCTCTCTCTCTCTCTCTCTCTCTCTCTCTCTCTCTCTCTCTCTCTCTTTCTCTCTCTCTCTCTGTCTCTCTCTGTCATTGCTCCACATGTCCAGTCCCCCCATCTTCTGTACTTTCCTGCTCACACTGACTTGACATTCCTCACACAGAATCAGGATATTTCTCCATCAGGTTCTAGCTACTCTTATATTTCTGTTCTAGAATGTTCTTATTCACAGCCTTCTAGAAATAAGCTCTTAGTCCCCAAGACAGATTGCACATCTCTGCCTGCACAGGCCCCTGACAGTCTCAATGGCTTTGTGCTCCACATGTCATCTGACAAGTGTTTGTTTTACTACTTCTCCCCAATCACTTGACAAGACAGGAAGAACAGTGGAGAGCTTCCAGAATTTTCTTATTATGTGTATATGTGAGAGAGTGTATTTTTGTGTACGTGTTTACTATGTGTGTGCACACATGCATACTCCCAGATGCATGCCAGCCAAGGTGTGCTTGTAGAAATTGGAGGACAACTTTGGATGTCAGTTCTTACAGTCCGTCTTGTTTGAAACAGGCCCTCTCTTGTTCATTGCTAAGTGTGCCCATCTAACTGGCCCATGAGCTTCAGGGAATTCTCCTGGGGTTTCCACCTCCCACCTTGGATCCATTGGGGTGTGCTGGGATTACAGGTGCATCTACTACTGCGTTTGCCTTTTTTCTTTTCACACAGATCCTGGGAAGCTGCTTCTTCAGGTTTTCCAACTTGTACAGCAATCCTTTGATCCACTAAACCATCTCACCATTTCCAGAGATGTTTTTTAAAGAGTTAATGAATTACCTTTTTTGAAAAGTGTAAATCTTCAGAGCTGAGAATGAATCCTGTACTTGGGTAGTTATGAAATCCCAGAGGAAACAGAACACAGTCACGTTTGTGGTTGTGATTAATGAAAACAAATGCATGTGATCATGAAAAGATGGCCCTCAGTCCTTGAGATGTGTCAGAGCAGAGATGGGAAATCTGTCAAGTCTTTAAGATCAAAGCTTCATGGGACTATAGTGACTCAAATCCTGGAACACTGTGCAAAGTAGGATTTTAGGAGCTCCTCTAAACTCAATACTAAAGCATAACAGTCCTTCTTTTCCCTGGTTTTGCTTTCTGGGATTTTTAGCTCACCCAGCAACTGAAACTATCAAATGACAACAAGGTGAAAATAAGCAATCTGTAGGTTTGAAATCATGTGCTGTTCTAAGGAACAGGCGGCATCTCAGGCCACTCTCCCACCTAGGACTCGAATCCGTCTTTGTCTGTCCGTGGTATCTACATAGGCCACTCACCTGTTAGGCACTTAGCAGCTGCATCAGTGCCCAGTTACCATCCTGTCACATGTTTGTTCAGAAGGTTAGTGCCCTCTGCAGACTGACACCTCTACCGGGGGTCTGGGAACTTTTCCCCTCTCCGAGGTAAGGGGTAGATTATTGCAGTGTCATCCAGCAGAGTGTACTGTGAATATCAAGCAGGGCCCTCAGTCGCTTGACATCTACAATAAAGGAGCAAGTTAAAAATAAAGGGGGAATCCTAGTAGTCTGCCTATTCTACCTTATTTGCATCCAAGAATCATGTCTTAGAAATACACGCTCGAGCTAGCTGCCTTCCTTTATAGATGATGCAGCTAGGGTTTGCAGCATAAATATGCTGAGCAGGTCTCCCTGCTAGCAAAGATAGAACCAGAACAATGCCCTGCTGATTGTCTTTCTAAGAATTCTGAACCCTGCTGAGTTCATGGGGCAACATTCTTGTGCATGGCTTGCAGCTTAAACGGCTTCAAAATCCAGCCTCCTTCAACCAGTGGATGAGAAAGCAGGCAAGCAGCTAAAGGAGCAGTGTACTGATGATGTGTTTACAGTCGCCTGAGCTAGGCTTTTGCTGAACATATTGCCATTCGACATGGCCCCGCCCACTCCAACACAGCTATATGGTAGAAATTATCATTGTCTCAAATACACAAGTAAGAAAACCTAAGGTTTATAGGATTAACTAGCTTTGGGGGGAAATCACAGAGTCAGAAACAGAGTGAGGTAGGCTTTGGCTCTGCCCAGCTCTGAACACAATGCTTGAAAGTGCAGGAATGTCTCTAAGGTTAGGAGACAATTTCACACAGTGCTTCTGAGGACGTCTTGAGTTCTTCACAAACATGGTAAGTGTGGAAACAGAACCAAATTTCCAATGACACTTGGTTTCTCTGAGCAGATAGCACAGAAGTAAAAGAGCACTCAGCCGAGAACATTTACAAAATTCCATCACTCCCTTGATGGAAAAATCAGATGAAACAGAAAGCACTTTCGTAAAGTACTTTCTTAAGATAGTTTAAAAATTGGAGTGTAAAGATAGAGGCCATGTGTGATGTATATTAAGATAGAAGCTGAAAGAGCTGTAATTCTCTGGGTACTCCGTACGTGTTAGGGAAAAGACCAGGCGTTTTAGAAGCACATTCGGTTGAACAGCCAGCCACACTTCCAGACGCCTTCCATGTCTGAGTTGTGCCCTGCATCACGCCACGTGGTCCCATTCATACAAATCATGGCGGGCACAGTGGCTTTCCGTGTGAGAAAGTGCAACAGTCCTACACACAAGATTGTTGCTAGTATCCCACTCTCAATTACGATTTGGCAATTTGGTTCAAACTTTTGTAGCTAAGAAAGCACAGAGCTGGGTCGTCACCCAGTGCGGCCCCCTGCAGAGTCCTTCTTTGTTTTCCGCCACTCTTGGCACACTCGGCCCCAGTCAGTAGCAAGCTGATCAAACCTGCATCATCACGTGTGCCTGGTTTCTATAAAATCAGTCTTCCTAGGCAGCCCAAAACCAGCCATTAATGATTTGGTATTATGAGCACTCCGATGGTGGCTATCACTCACGGTTCCTTCCATCTTGAGGGGATATGTTTTAAGTACAAAATAAACACATCCCACCTGAGTGCATATTGACTCTCTGTTTAGTACCCTTATCCATCCTTTTGGTCCAACACGCACTGGAAAAATAAAATTGCTGTTAAGAAACCGTACTTGGTACAGCCTGACTCCACTGAGTTGTCTCTGTCTTAGGGGTGAGGAAAACACCAGATTTTTCAGGGGACTCCAGGAAGAAGAGTGTGTGAATTAATTTTGGTTTCAAAAGAACAGCAGGGATTATTCAGGTAAAAAAAAAATACTTATGTTAATACGATGCAACTGGCACATTTTATCAGTGTGACCAGTGGTGCTTTCTAAACAACAGCTGCTAGAAAAATGTACACAAGAAATGCGGCAGACCTGAGCAAGCTATAATTTCTGTGTCTAGTCATCTAGTTCCATCCACCCTCCCCACCAGGATTCAGGGTTTTGCTTAAGCTGTGAAGTCATAGTTAAATGAGGCCCCTGGCCCTTGCTCAGGCTGGACCCGGTGAGCACGAAGCTATGAATATTCGGAACTTGTTCGAAAGGTAGCGCTATGATCATTGGCCATTGCTCACACGTTCCATCTTTTAGGTTCAAGTTCCTCTGCATGACATTGGCACAGGGGAACAACTACTTCCTCTTGCCTCGGGTGCTGCCATGTTCCAATGACAAGGAGTGAGAATAATATAGCTCTGGCTTGAAGAATGTGAAACCCATTGGTTTTGCTCCCCACTACTGTGTCTGAGTCTCTGGGCAAGGAAGCTGAGCTCTAGCTTTTATGCCCTAGTTGTAAAAATAAAAATGAAAACACAAAGCTCACAGATAGCTCTGAAGGTTCCCTGAGTTAATATGTACATGAAATGCTTGGCAAGTCTTTGGTTCTTAGTGGACACTAAATTATAGCTATCATCATCATCATCATCATATTGCATTATTCTCTGTTGTGCCCTGGGCAAGGGTCTGCCTATTATTTTAATGCTAGCTGGTAATTTTTCAAGTGACCTTTGTTCGTGACAACTTACACGTATGTTATAACATACTTAAAGAGCTAAAGGTAAACTTGGTTCTTTGAATGTTAATTCATATAATTTCTTCCCAGAGACTGTTGATTTTGGCAAGTATCTGTGTAGCCGGCTTTAATTACCTCATTAGGCTCATTCAATTTGAGGGATTTTCACACCACTTTGAAGATGGCAACAGTTACAGAAAACTGTAAGGTGTGTTCCTTCCCTGACCTCAAAAAGAGCTGGGGAGGGGCGGGATTTTGTTTGTTTACTACAGAAGAGGAATGGCCCTGAAATACCAAAGAAAGCTACAACTAATTCACGCCTTCCCTTTTTGTCACAGTAAATGCCCCTGATAAGATAATCTGTCCTCGCCCACCCAGCCCACCCAGCCCACCCATCCTTAGAAGGAGGAAGATGAAGTGGATAGTGAATCCCAATATCAGTTGAAACTGGTGATTTCACAGGCAAAGTCAGGCCGCACATCTATTCAGTAACAGAGAGGAAGTTGCACCTGAGCTATGTGTGAATAACCAAATCCCATTTGGGATTTAATATCATGTCATTCTCATTCTTCTAGAAAGTTCTGTCCCCCCCACCCCCCTGTCTGCTCTATTATCCATTTCTGATTTGACAAGGTGTTTGTTTCTGCACTGACGTCCTGGTTCGAGCCCTCCTTCCATCTGCAGGACTTGCCACTTGGTGGATTTCCTATCAATGAGAAAATGCTGCTCTCTCCACAGTTTGAATCTGTTGGGTAGTAAATGCTTCAGAGGAACTTCCGCGTTCATTTTCTTCCAAACTCATTGCTTACGGGCCTCTGGCTCTCGTTCTTTCTCCCTTATGTGGCAGCTCTTCTTGTTTCTGCATTCTCTCTCCCGGAATATCTTCAGTGTGGATGTGTGCGCCTCAGTCGACAGGCTTGTGAGCCTTCTTACAGCCACACACATACCACAAAGGCCTGACTACATTGTGGAGTAGAAATCTAGCAGGAGTCAGAGATGCCCCAACCAAAGCCTTGTGGAATGTTTGCTGAAAGGCACAGTCAGTAGTACTTGGTTCGCAGCAAAAATGCTACTCAGAATGAAGCAGAAAGGAAGCTGTGTGCATGTGGTCTTTCCTCTTCAACAGGGAAGGAGCCACACTTCTTGTGCTTGACATACAGGCAGGATTGTTCCTCAGAAAAGAATAATAGACCCCCCAACAAGCAACCCATGGAATTAATACTAGTCAAGTCCAGTCTCTTTGACATATTCATTCAGAATGAAATGTTACCAACTATTCATGTGATATAGCAAATAGCTGTTTAGTTATATAAATATATGTTCTTAATTTCTTAATAAAATATAGTAGCAACACTCTCCCCGCTCCCTGTCATCCCCCCAACCCTCCCATGCCCCCCACTTCCTCTCAAATACATGGTCTCATTACTGAATTATTGTCATTGCATGTATATGTAAGTGAATAAATACATAAATAAAGTCTGCTAAGTAAGTCGATTTAGGTTTGCTTGTATTTGTATGTTTTTATGGTTGAGTGCTTGGTATTGGATAACCAATTAGTGGGCTCATCCTTGGGGAAGACTGATTCTCCCTCTCACTAGTCATTAACTGCCTGTAGCTCTTCATCTAAAGTTAAAGCCCTGTGAGATTTGCCCCACCCACACTAGTATGTCAGTTAGTATTGGCATTGCTCATATCTTATTTAGGCAGCCATATGGTTGAGATCTCACGGATATGGCTACCTTGTCCTAGCTATGAGACGCAATCTCACAGCGGATTTCTGGGTCCTCTGCCTCTTACGCTCTTTCTGTCTCCTCTTCTACAATGTTCCCTGACGTACAATAGGTGTAGGAGTTGTGTTGTCGATGTACAAACAGTTTTTCTCCTTGCTTCAACAAGAGATTGAAAAGAGAGATTGTTTTTTTCCTTCCCATTAAAATACGTACTTTGGTGTGTGTAGTTTTGGGTGGTTTATTTTCTCTCCCTAGCTCCTGCTCTTTATCTGAAAAGAGTGGCCTGGAAGGAATAGAGAGGAAAGGAGCAGGGCCTGCGGAGGGAGAGGAGGGAGAGGAATCCCTTGAGGCCAGGCTGTTCCGGAGCAGCCTACTCACAGGGCTGTGAGGTTGGAACAGGTTACCACGACTTTTAGCTCCTCCGTTGAACATTTCTGCAGTGTGATGTTGGGGGTCAGTGGCAGGTTCCCTTTGTTCCCTTCTCCCCTTGCTCTCCTCAACCACCTGGTCAGTTGCTTCTGCCATATGGGCTCCTCCCTGTACAGAGAAGTGATTTTTTTTTTATTAGTCCCAGCGGGTCATTTCTCTGCATGGAATCCTGACCAGGAGTTTCACTTAGCCCCATTATTTTCTAAGAGCTATAACCTATGCATAGCACAACCAACCATATCTGGTCTAGCTAATGCATTTAATACAAAGCCTACAATGCAGAAATTAGTACTTCAGGTAAAGCCATTCCATGTGGGGCACGGTCAATGTCTCTAATAAAACAGCGCTCTGCCCTCACCCAATTCTACAATGAGGAAGATAAAATATATTCTAGCAGAAGTATTAAATACCAATATTATGTGCCACACGATTGAACACAGAAGCAGCAGTGACAAGAAGAAAGAGGCCAGCATAGGCCACAAAAATCAAAGACAAAGGAGGCTTTGAATAACAAGAGCCTAAAGTGACTTTGAATTGCAGTGACCTTGTGGGGGTTAACTGGGTTTGCTTCTTGCTTCCCTGTTGTCAGAGTTGAAAGAATCGGCCATTTTTGCCTTGAGTACTTTATTTATGTGTGTGTGTGTGTGTGTGTGTGTGTGTGTGTGTGTGTGTGTGTGTGTGTGCTATCCCTGGGTTGTGATTCTTGACGCTGAAGAAAATATGATGTCTTCTATGCTTTTGTCTAGGACACAGGCAAGTGGCCCTGTAGGTGCAGAAACAAGCATGTGTTTGGAATGGGGAAGTAGAAGGGAGGCAGATGGGACTGGGTACATTGATTCTTACTTCATGTCAGCTCTGAGAAATGCATTATTGACAATGGAGGTTGAACAGTTTCAAGCTGGTAAAAGTCACTGTCAAGCTATGTGTTGCTTTGAGTTGGTAGGAACGCCCTCAGAAAGACAAACCCTTGCTGTGCTCTGCCTACCCCAGGGCGTTTTGTGCATCAGGGTGAGGGAAGAAATGAACTGTTTTCACCGCAAACATTGAAAGGATAATTTTGAACCCCTGCTCACCTTCTTAAGCATATGTGGTTGTCCTGATTCTGTGGGCAGAGGTGTGCAACACTGTTGAGCACAAAACAGGCAATCCATCATTTAATATCAATGTACAACCATCGAATGGATGGACAGGTAGAATAATTATGAAGACCATGACCTTGACTTCTTGTAATATTATATCCCAAAAATATAGACTAAGAGGGATAAGACTGTGTACGTTTGTCTTATTTCTTCGACTATTCTGGATAGAGCTTCAGAATACATCCATGCCTTTTCCTGACAAGGCATCCTCCTTGTGCCTTGTCTGCTCTGAAATTCATTTCTGGATGTAAAGCTCAGAGCAGGTGGACCGTAAAGTTTTGCTTATTAGCTGCAGTAGGAAGGAGAGTATGAACGGCCCTCTCCCTCACCTAGAAGTTAGTCCATCCAATTCAGGCCAGTTCCCCAAGGGCTTCTCTTCATCCGCGCACAGAAGTGACTGGGATCTAATGTAGAGAGCTGTTATTAAAATGACCAAGTTGCACAACTTGAAACAGTGTCCTGTTTGTTACCATCTCCCCATTTCTCACTCTTTCCTGATCCTCCTCTCTTGGCTTCTATGAGCGCGACTATTTCAGCCATGGTTTATAAGAGGAATCCTGGACTATTTGTATTTTTCTGGAATATGTTACTATAATGCTCTCCAGGTTCATCCCAAGCTGCCATAAATGACATAATTCCTCCCTTTGTGGCTGAATGACAGGGACACATGTACATTTTCCTTGCCATTCCTGGACATTTAGGCTCCTGCCATATCCTGGTTACTATGAATCATGTTGAAGTAAGCACAGTGATGCCCCCTCAGAACCCTGATCTTAATTCTTTTGAGTGCTCTTCAGAGCTGAGCTCACTGTATCATGAAGCAACTCCATTTTCAGTGTTTGAGAATCTCTGTAATCTCCACAATGGCTGTACCAGTTTACACACATTCTTAAGTACAGTTTACAAAGGTTCTTTTTCACAGCCTCCTCTAAATTTATCCTTTTTTTTTTAAAGTCACTACCTCCTACTTCAGGGGTGATATCTCATTGTGGTTCCCATTAACATTTCTCTGATGGATTAGTGATATTTGGTTTCTTTCTGTCTGCCTGCCTTGAATTCATGAATCTTCTTTGGACAAACATCTCTTTGGTACATTTGCCTATTTCTTTATTAGTGCGTTAAGATTTGCTTTGCTATTGAGTTGTGGGTCTTGCTTGTATTTTTTTATATTAAGCCTTTATCAGGTCTTATAAGCATGTCTTCCCCTACTTTAGATTGCATTTTCATTGTGTTGATTGTTTTTTTTTCCACTGTGCAGAAGCTTGCTAAGTTGATGTATTCGACTTGTCTATTTTTTGCTTTTATTGCCTATGCTTTTGGGGACATATCCAAGAAATTGCTGCCAATATGTTTATAGTATTGATTGTAGTGATAGTTTCACAGTGCAGACCTATTTCCAAACTCATCAAGTTGTGTACATTAAATATATTCAGCCTTTTGCATGCCTTCCTACCTCAGCAAAGTAGTTTAAGAATGCACTAATAGTAACAGCATGCACTTTAGTGCATAATAAACTTGGAGATACCCTTGTACCCAATACTGAATGCTGCCTAGGATCTCAAGCAATCACACTGCTGTGATCAATGAGGCCATGGTGTCAGCTGCTGGAATAGAGCAAAGATAAACATGCACCTCAGAGAGCTGCAGCCTCTTCAGTGGCCTCCTGTCTACTTCAGTTGTAGCAACGGCCTGTATAGGAAGATGCTTGCCATCTAGGAAACTAGGATCCAGAGACTGACCAAAATCAGAAAATTATCTACGGTTTACCATAGTGCCAAGGAACACATAGTACCCAGAGTTTTCTGCCCTTCTGTATGTGATTAGGTCGCCCTTATTGTCCTCATATATTTCAGTTCATGAGATGCTAATATGTAGTGTAGTCTTGTCTTCAATTAGGAGTGAACTGATTTGAGATGAATATGACATCCTGATGTCTGATCTCATTAAAATGAAGAATGCAAGAAACATAAAAGCATATTCAGACTTATCTCTATTATTTTAAAATTTTGAGAATTACTCCTGTAAGAAGTCATGGTCTTAAAAATTATTCTTTTGCATTAACATATATGCCCTTCCCTTCACTGGTTGCTTATTGCTATTAAACGATCACCAGTGTTGTACTTGG
The DNA here is from genome assembly GCA_004026605.1 of Ondatra zibethicus. NCBI lineage: Eukaryota > Metazoa > Chordata > Mammalia > Rodentia > Cricetidae > Ondatra > Ondatra zibethicus. Next base: position 32,776 of record PVIU01010425.1, on the reverse strand, counting down.
TAGCGTTCCACACCCATGCCACAGAGTCATGGCAACCAAATTTAATTAGGAGGGTTAATGTAGGCTCATAATCTTCCCTTTTAGTATTTAGCACTAAAAAATGTGTTATCATAATTTAAAAAATGCATTCTGCCCTGGAAATTTGCAAAGTTTCAGGGTTAGGGATGGAGAATAAAAGTAAGGAAGAGAGAGAGTGAAGCAGAGAAAGTTATTCTATCTTATTACCAAATAATATGTACATATAATAAGCATGTACTGTTTGCTGTATTTGTATGCACTGATGTTTGATATGTGCACTTTTAGGTTGGGGACAGTCAATATGAGCATAGAATTGTACAGTGTAGCTGGCAAGCCTGTATAGCTGTTCACCGAAGCATTTCCCCTTTCTCTTAGGCAAACAAAGCAGCTGGATCATAGTTTCAGGCCACTTGACTTTAGGTGTGGCTGCCATGTGTCATCATTCTATGGAGTAGAATGCACTGTAGAAATGGAACCCATCACTTCCATACACGAAAAATAAATCTTCAACAGGAGGGTCCTACATCCTGTCTCTTTACACAGCAGCATCAGAGCTGCTGGGAATTCGGGTAAAGACCTGCAAGGGAATGAGTTCCCTGGAAGGAGCCTGGGCCTCTGAGTGCTTCTGTGACCTAGAGGTCCCCTCCCATCCTTGCCTAGCACCGTGCACTGTCCTGCAATGGACAGCAAATGCACAATTGCCGTGTTGTGCTATAGAATTGAGGTTACTGGCCTTGGTTGACTGCGACCCTGTATGTCACAGCATTTTATATGACATGAAGCAAAGCACAAGTGTAGGTTATAAATATAAAATGAGTAAAAAAAACATGATTTCCTTTTCTGTACAAATGCTATGTTTTTATGTGGAATGAGAGGATACCCCAAAGCATTCTCTGTCTCCCCCTAAACTGGGTGAATGGAGCACTTTCCTCCTCTCTTCAGAAATTGGGCTTAACTCTGTAAGCCCTCTGCACCCCTCCCTGATCATCAGAACTTGAATTCAGTTGTGGCTGCGGAACCCATCTCCAGAGTTCCAGAGGCAGCTCCCACGGGTGAGAAGAAAGGAGACATTTCTCCCTGACCATGCCCCCTTAGTCACATGAACTGTGACTGAGTCCCTCGCCTGCTTTGCAGTCAGCCCTCTCCCCCAATGTGAGTTTACTGGGTGGTATTCTTTTATCCCCAGGTTATTTGATTTTCTACTGTAATTTTCTCCCCAGCACTTTCCTATTTAGTTTTTATAGAATTTATTTTTCCTCTCCTAAGTATAATTTTTTGTATCTATCTTATTTGAATTTCATTTCATGTAATCCCGTCAGTGCATCCAGGCCATTTTGGATGCTAAACGTGTTGTCTCTTTCCTGACAGCTGGGTAGTCATGGCAGAATATAAATATATACTTAACTCCAATGTCCACAACACTTAGAAGAGTAAAACTCGAGTAAAAGCCCGGAGAGGAGATGGGAGCTGTCCACAGGGTGGCTCTAATTGGTGCTTATTCTTGCATCATGACAGCTAGAGTGAGAGAAAGCTGGCATTTGGGACAAGCCCTCTGTCCAGCTGCCTTGGGATGCCTTCATCCCTGTGTATCTCCCTCCATCTCCTCTCTTTGCAAAGCTGCTTTTCTTAGTCTATGGTCCACTTGGCAGAATATGGCTATTGACTGCCCACACTTTTCCTCCTGTTTTAGAAACTGGCAATGACTATTAGTGGTTCAAAATCAGAGAGAAAACAAGAGCAAAAATGATAGAGAGATCAAGACAAAGAGTGGAAGAGCGGGGGAGGGAGGAAAGGAGAAAGAGAGAGCACATGAGAATTACTCATTTGGGCTCAACTTGTTCAAACGTCTGTAGGTTCTCTGATTGACTTCAGAACAGAAATACAGGTATTGAGAAAGGACGCTAATGGGCTCTCAAACTGGTAGAGAGACAGAGCCATTCTGATCAGTTACACATCCCAAAAGATATACTTGGGATAAGGATGAGTGATACAGAAACTTAAAAATGCCAAATGAAGGAAGGAAAAGAAAGTGAGGGTAACTGATTATAATCAAACTTCTCTTGTGCCTTAATGCAACAGTGATAATCACTCAAAGTGCAAAATGCTATCATTAGCATATTCTCTTGAATTCTGTTCAATTAATGTCTGTACAGATATGTGCACACACACACGTATATACATGCAAACACAAAGACACAGTGAATTCACACACTATATGAGGGACCAGAGTAGCCTTTGTTTTGAGGAGGTTTTCAGCCTCTGAAAAAGGAAATACACACACATGCACACACACACACGCACACACACACACACACACACACACACACACACACACACACACACACACATGCAGAATGGCCACAGGAACACAGGGAATGATAAGAGGTGAATGTAAATGACAGAAGAAGCTGCAGTCTGGTGATAGGGACATTGCAGACCCAAGAGTGGCCATTGTCTTTTGGGAAGGGCCAGTCCAGAATGGCTGGAGCATGGAGGAGGAAGTCAGGGTGGGAAGCAGGGAAGGAGGGAAGGGTAGATTTCCAAGAGTCATAATTCAAGGCAATAGTCTGAGGATATTGGGAGACCTCTGAGAGGTTTCCAGCAAGTTGAGTGACATGGTCAATGAAGATCACCACAGCAGACATACAGCAAACAAGTTTAAGATGAAGACATGCTAGGGATGGGAGGGAGCTACCGTGGCGATCTGGTGAGAAGATGATAAAGATCTGAACTGAGGTGGAAAGGTGCTACCTGCTTTTAACTGTTACCTGGGTAACAATACACCCAGTTAGCTAGGGATGCTTTTTTCTGTATTGTAAGTAGTACTGGGTGCTTCTCTTGGGCCGTTTTAGTCAGTCCCCAGAGGGATTCCATGATACCAGGTACCAATGTTACAGATGAGGAAACCAGCTTAGAGAGATGACTTTTTACCCAACTCGAGGACTAACAGTCAGGAAGTGGCAAATCCTGTACTTAGCCAAGCCTGAAAATGATCTTTAGGGATTGCCCACCAGTCCAGTCACTGTAGCTCTGGAGACAAGGAAAGGCAGATGAGAATATTTAGGAGGGAGCATTAGTGAGGCCAGTTGCTGAACTCTGCTTCAGTAAGTAGGAGAGAGAATGCACCAGAGATGACTGGCCTACTTTGAGCTCTGGGGTGGTGAGTGCAGGAGTATTAGATTTCTGTCCATATCAGAAAAAGCTCGTTGATGTTCATTCCAGCTGAAGAGAGCCAGGCCTTTGGCACCATGCTTTCTAGAACACTGGCTCTCCTATGCCCAACAGCTAGTCCATCTCTCCATATCTCCAGCCAATATTTCCAGCTGTCTTCTTTACATCAGCTTCCGTCTCTGTCCTGTGACTTTTCACTACACTCACGTGGCTCACCATCTTACTTGCATCGGGCCAACCCTTTGTTCCATGCCAGCTCTCCGGGAAGTTTCCAGCGCTGTCTGTGAAATCAGTTAGTCTACCCACGATCACTCAACCTTGTCTTCCTCCTCTTATGGCAGCCTTTCTCTCTCCTAATGCCCCTAGTCTCTTCTTCCACCTTAGCCATCCACCGATCACCCATCCTTGCAGGTAGAGTTGAATATCAAGGTCCTAAAAACTAGAGATCTTTAACTGGCTATCCACATTCTACAGCTCTTCCTACCCCTGCTGTTCTTTCTCTTTACTTAGTTTGAAAAGAAAAATTAAGAAAGAAAGAAAAGAACGGAAGGAAGGAAAGAAGGGAGAGAACGTGAAGGAAAGAAGGAAGGAAGAAGGGAAGGAAGGAAGGAAAGAAAGAAAGAAGGAAAGAAAGAGGAGGTGTTTTTTTATTTTCCCCAAATGAGCCTTGACTTAGTGGGTATGCCTACTGTTTTTCAATACATTGTTTAAAATTTATTTGTGGTACCAATTCGTTTTGTTATTTTTAATCCTCCTGTATCCAGGGAAAAGGGGTTGGCTTGTTAACAGTGCTCTCTTATGAGAAGGACTAAACGCCACTCATCCTTACCTCAGGACAAGACGAAGTGGGTTAAGCTTCAATCAACTCCATCTTAATTAGCCCCCAAATGAGGCTGCGCTTCCATTTCTCAGCCTCAGCCAGTGAATTGCTACATTTAAAGTATAATTCTGCATGTCAGAAAGGCAAAAATTATTAATATCTCAAAACCCCTTTTTTACCATGTATTACACATGAATAAGTTTTCAGGTGTTATCAATTATATGATTGTTGTGTATTAAGAGGATCAAGGAAAAATTAAATGTACAATGAAAATTTAACACTGATTTCCAAAATGTGAATATGGAAATGTGAAGAAAACCAATAGGGTCTTACAGTGCAGTAAGCAAAAGGCTTTTCCTCCTTGGAGTTATTTCTCCTACTCTAAATATGTAGCAGTTGTATAAGTTCGTTATTTTATGATTTCCATAATCATGTCACAATCTTCTCTGTTGAAAAAAAATTACCTCCCTTTTTATAGAGAGGCAGCTCCTGGGATGCCTTGGTTTAGGATTCTGGGAATCTCTTGGTTTAGGAACTAGCTTTGTGGCTTTGCTCAGTGTCTTATTCAAACTATATGCATGCTTTAGTGATGTCTGAAACACAAAAAGAAAACACAAGCCCGTGACTAAAGAGGCTTTCCTGAACATGGAATAAAACATGAATCCAGACGTGAGGAAATTAGAATCTATTTTTCAGTGTTCTGCCCCAGTAGGAGTTGAGTGAAGAAAACAATTTGTGAGCCCTAAAATGACAAAATATTTCTTTCCCCAGACACCCAGATGTGTTAGCATGCCCATATTCCCCTTATAAAATATGGGCTCACTCTGGGGCTGGATTTCAGTGTCTTCTTCCTGGAAACATCTGAGTATGTGTACCAAAACCTAAGAGAGTCTACAAAAGTATTTTTGTATCACAGGTGTTCACAGCTTATGTTTCTGTACGAATGTATACCTGTACGTGTCTGTGTGCGTGTGCATGTGTGTTTATTTAATGGCATTTGAGAATGAACAAGATAGACTGTGTATCTTCCAGTAAATGTGCTTGCTTCTCATCTGTGATTACTAAAACGTCCTAAATTCCCTGAGTCTCTGCTATGCTTTCTACCCTTTATGAAGATGTTATTTTTCTCCTTTTCTAAGATATAACATGGGTGTAAGGTGCCAAGTCAACAGCCCAGCAGTCAGGAAGCTGCTTTTTAGCTCCCATCCTGTAGTACTCCCCGCGGGTTTCTGTGCCAAAGCTGGCTGAGAGCCCTCTAGTTGCAGCTTCCTATTTAATTTGGCTTATACTATCTTCCTGGTGAATCACTGTACTAGTTTGGACATGAGTACATACTGATCTTGTGTACCAACACAAAAGCTCACACAGGCATAGCACACCCACAACCTTAAGCACAATATGCATGCAACCCATGCCCCGTCACATATGAAAGTGTGAATGTATATATATACCTAGAAACTCAGGCACACATACATGAATGTATACCCACAAACAGGTGCACAAGTTTATAGCCCCATACATAAAATAGCTCACGCACACGTACAACACAAAACTCAGGCATATACACACTCTATACCCCATTCATATGGACATCCACATATGCATTTGCACAAGCACAACTCAAGCACACATGTATATACTCACTCTACATTGCCATGGGTATGCAAACATACACGCATATGCACACACATACAAGTGTGTATGCACACCTATTCAAGTATACATGTTCATACACATGTATACATACATATATGCACATGCATGAAGGCATTTCCACACACCCTCCTCATACCCTTTTCTTCTTGCCTGCCCCCTACACATTTCCATTTGCTCCTATTTTCTCTTTTCCTCTCTCCTCATCAACATTCCCAATATTGAGACCTTTATGATATCGTTCAGAACTGTTATGAATATGATATCTCTGGCAACAAGATCCGGATCTATTTAGCCACAAGGTGAATGAGCTGTCCTGTGCACATAATGTGAAGCTTTCATAACCTGCCTGAGCAGAGGGAACATCAAATCGTTGAAGCTTAGCCCTAAGGAAGCAAGTGCCGTCTTGGCCTCGCCTTCTGGCACAGGCCGCCTGTGTTATAATAAGCGAGGGGCATGGAACTGAACGTCTCACAAAGCCTTTTCTCCATCAGCAGAGGTGTAACCATGTGTAGGGATTTCCATGTGGTCCCAGATACTTTTTTCCCCTATGGCTCCTTTGTGGAAGAATTTTGATTTTTTTTTTCATGTTCTAGCACTAAGCCAGCAAGTAACGCCCTGTTTTTTTGTAGAAAGCTGAGACAAAGATATTTTAAAGTTGTTTCCTCTGATGCCAGGAAGAAAGAGGTGTGTCTGAAGGGTCTTTGTCCCCCCACATAGATCTCACCTTTGATCTCTTCTGCTTTGGTGTGAAGCCCTGAGAAGGGGTGGAAGGTACGTTCTCTGCTAAGTGAATGGAAAAGAAGCTCCTGCCCCTTGACCGAGCTCTCCGTGTTCTTGGTACCCACATTCCCATTTGGGATTCCAGGCTCTAAGCACCAAATTTTCTCACTATCAGTATATGCACCAAAAAAAATGCTATTCAGGGGTCAACCCCTAGCTACAGCTAAATGTGGTCATGTACCATAAACCACATTTTGGGGCATCTATGTGTCACATGCATGAGGGTAATCCCATAGTATTTTTCTGTTTTGTTTTAGATGTTGATGTTTGATGCTGGGTATTGAATCTGGGCATATGATAAGTACACACTCTACTATTAAGGTACCACACCTAGCATATTTTAAATTGTATGTTTGCATGTGTGTGCTTTTTTTTTTTAGTCTCTTAAGATAGCGATGGAGTTTAAAAATGGCTTGTGACTTATAGCTGTGGTTGTGTGATGTGGTCCTTTTTTATTTCTGTTACTGTAATAAAATGTAGCTAGAGACTACTCATTCATTTCCCAGCCGCCCAGACACAAATAATCACACAGAAACTGTATTAATTACAACACTGTTTGGCCAGTAGCTTAGGCATATTTGTAGCTAACTCTTAAATCTTAAATTAGCCTATCTCTATCTGAGTATCGCCACGAGGCTGTAGCCTGCTGGTAAGGTTCTGGCTGGTGGCTGGCATCTTTCTCCTTTTGGCAGCTACACGGCATGTCCCTGACTCCACCTATTTTTTCTCTATATCTGTGTTCAGATTTCCCGCCTGGCTTTACTCTACTAAACCATTGACTGAAACAGCTTCTTTAATAGCCAATGATAATAACAACATATCCATAGCATACAGAAGGGAATCCCACATCAATAAAAATTCCCTGATGAAAAAACTCAGGAGATAAAGTGTTTATTTCAGCTCATTGTTTCAGGCCACAGGACATCTCACACAGCAGAAGTGTAGGATGGCTACATTCCATCCACAGCCTGGAAGCAGAGAGGAATGCATTGCATATGCTTGCTGTCGGGCTATTTTCTATGCACCTAATGGCTCAGGGTCTCCTGCCTAGAGGATGTTACTGCCTACAGTGGACATGTCTTTCTGCCTCAGTTAATATAATTAAGATAACCCCTCACTGCCATGCTCACAGGCTGACCTGATCTGGACAGTCTCTCACTGAGACTCTCTTCCTGGGTGATTCTAGATGGTACCAAGTTGACAATTAAAAGTAGCCATCACAGACGCCATAGCACCACGCACTCCTCGGTGTCTTTGGTGACACTGGAATAAATGCGCCTACAGCACCACCAGCCATGTGGAAGCATGACTTGAATGATTGTGCATAGTAATAACGCTTGATAATACATGACTGTGTTACTGCTTTGCATACTGATTTTTAATTCGGATCTTTACAATGTACTCCTTCACCACGTACAGAAAGTGTTTACTGTGAGCAGTTTTCCCACACTGCCCTAGTCTCAGCCTCAAGTGCTTCATGTTTACTTCATCTCCTGACTACATCAAGAGGCTCTACGGAGTGCCCAGCTCACACCAAGTCTTTTTGTGTGAATCCACTCTGAGATGGCTGTACACTGACAAAATCACCCTGCAAACCCATTTCTCAGAGTGTGTCCTCATCATTGAGGAAGGACATGACTATAATGGGGAATGTCTTTTTCTCACAGTCTGATGCAGGAAGGATATCCACTTCAGAGGTAAGCCTAGGAAACATCCGCCTGCTCAAAGCCTGTGAGGTCCTTAGGTTCCCCTTTGCATACTGCATCAACTCTGTCTCTGCTCCCCAAACACATACCATTGAGGTGCCCTCCACTATCCGACACTACAGCATGTGCACAGAGGTGGGTAGGATTCAGAAATCATGACAGGTGGGGAACTGACTTCCTAGATAGCTTACTGGTGTATGAACGGCGTGTTGTGTTCAAACCTACTACTCAATTGTTCTGTTGTTAGTGGGACTCAGTGCGAGTCTCTGGATACTGAGAAGATTTGGATGTAACCCCTGCCCTCAAGGATCTCGTAGCCTTAGAAAGGAAAACTAGGAACGTTTATAGGATGGCATTACCTGGAATAGAGGAGAATGGAAAGTGGTGGAGAAAGTCAGCGTTAGGAGACCCAGAGGAATTTGTCTTGGCATAGTGGACCAGGCGAAGCAGGCTGACTTGACAGAGGAGCAAAATTGGTCAAAGCCATATAGCTGGGATGATGGGACCAAGCAGATAAGGACATTTTGATAAAAGGTAATGGCTACCCATTTCTTTGAATATTTTTCAAGACATCTTCATTGGTGATACTGCTTCTAGGAGCCCAGATGGGGAGGGACTGGAGAGGCTACAACAGCCAGCCCCTTTTTAGATATCTTGAACAAGAAGACATTTTGACTTTCTAGTTATAAATATGGAAATTTGCCACAAAATTCATCCAAGATTGTTGCTATTGAGGAAGCATTTCTGAAGACTCTAAAATTACAGCAATTTATATTTTCAATTAATTTCACATATTTTCCATACAGAGTCCGGTGTTCAGAACAAGTGAGGTAGCTCTGTAACTGTCTGTTTGTTTTACAACTTGTTTGCGTTGGCTTTCTATCTTCCAGTAGAATCTAGGTCTAAACAGGCCTGACTGGCAGGCCAGTGAGTTGCTCCATGTATTTACCCGTCCCTGTTTACCAAACACTGAGTTTATAAGCATGTAAGACCATGCCTGACTTTTTCCATGGGTTCAGGTCCCCATGCCTGAGCAACGGCACTTCATTGTCTGAGCCATCTCTCCAGCCTCTCTGTTTCCTTAAGCATTAACATCCTTTGTGAACGTTTCAGATAGAACCATTTTGAAGAAGGAATATGGAAGTCTAGAGATTGGAGACATTTTTCTTATTGCAGGAACTGAAGTGGGTAGAAAGAGCTCGGAGTGAAGGAAAACTCTCCCAGCTGTTGAACAAACAGCTAGTCAACACTGTGTGTTGCCAGCTTGGGCTTCTACTGGGCCACACAGGAATGTGACCCGACACTTGCTACATTAACCCAGGAACACAGAAAAGCGTGCAGGTCCTTTGTCGTAGAAACAGTGGGTCCTGTCATGCAGCCTCGAGTACACAGCCCGTGGGCTTGATGGTGGCTGCAGGAGTGGATTTGGAGGCTCCCAAGGTGTCTCTTTAGCATTCACGCCTTCTCCGGCAATCTGCTCCTCTGTCTGTGTCTGCTTTCATCTCTCCCAGTACCACCCACCTCTCCTTGTCCTGTTGTGTCTGTGGAATACACATCACTCCAGCTCCTTTTGTCTGAGAGTCTGCCCCAAGATTCGAGTTTCCATCAGCAATAGGCTGACGCCGGTGGGCACGAACAGCCATTTCTCTCATTGGCTTTACTGTTAGTATTTAGATAACGTCTAGATTATGGCCCTTTGGGTCAGGAGACCCTTTAGAATGCAGTATGTGCCAGGGGTGAGAAGCTTGGGAAGTGACTTCTTTCATAAAATAAATAATAACATAAAACATTGTGCTTTATTTATGTTTTTAATAAGTGAAGTGAGTTGACCAGCTTCCAGTGAAAACTGCCAAAAATAAGATAGAGGTCTCGGCTTTGCTTGAGCCCTGGGAATCCAGTGCAGACTGAGGTGAGAGGGAGGGTCTGCAGGCTGTATAAACTCCCTTTCTGAAGCAAGCCATTACCGTGCTCATAATCCAGAAACCTGGAGGACAGATGGATAAGAAGTCCTTCATGATACCCAGTGATACTTACAGCCCTAGTTACTTGACTTTTGCATATTTTTCTGCACTACCGAGACCACTAGACTTCATCTACATGTTTTAACTTGACCTTCAACTTGGTATTTTTTTTTAAATTGATGTGCACTAGTGTTTCTGTCTTCATGTATATCTGTGTGAGGGTGCCAGATCCCATGGCACTGAGTTACAGACTGTTGTGAGCTGCATTGTGAGTGCTAGGAATTGAACCCTGGTCCTCTGGAAGGGCAGCCAGTGCTCTTAATTGTTAAGCTATCTCTCCAGTTCCCAATTTAGTATTTTGAATGCTTCATGTTCAACCCCAACTGATACCCCTCCCCCTGTTTGAAATTCTCTAAGATGGCTTAGAAGGAAGTTGAACATATTCTCAAACAGCCTAAAATAACCCATGAATTGCATTTGAATGATTTTATCAGCACATTCTTCATATTCTGAATTATTTGCCTCCTTGAATGCTTATTCATTTCAGCTAGAATGCTATAGTTTTATGTCATTCATCTCTTTTGGGTTTTATTAGTGTTTAAAATACAAAAGTTCTTTCTCTAGTTCTCGAAGAAGCAGTAGTTTTCCTTCCCGGTTGATGGACTTAGCAAAGGAAATGAACATGACCTTCAGTGTGAGCTCCCGATAATGATCGAAGCTGCGTGATTGACAGGCTTTGTGCCCTTAGGGAGCCTCTCCGAGACTCCATTTCTGAATCTCCAAGTGGGGATTAAAAAAGGAATGCGGACTGTGGCCTGACAGCAGTTGGCGCACGCCTTTAATCCCAGCACTCGGGAGGCAGAGGCAGGCGGATCTCTGTGAGTCTGAGGCCAGCCTGGTCTACAGAGCGAGTTCCAGGACAGTCAGGGCTGTTACACAGAAAAACTCTATCTTGAAAAAACTGGAAAAAAAAGGAATAAGGGCAGTAATGTCTGTGGAAGAGAACCTGACCATTTGCTCTCAGACACTACCCTCTTTCTGAAACATTATAATGTGCTCCAATTAGGACTCAGAAGCTCTTTTGCCCGTTTGTAAACTGGCTCCCGACTTCTTGTCTTTTGAGATGTTAGAAGCTGTAATTCCCAAAATCATTTTTAGTTTAAATCAGTAATTTTTCAAGGTCTGGGCCAGTCTAAAAGTCTGAACATCTAGCATTCATATATTGATTCTATTTTAGATACACAGTCACCTTTATTTCCTGACCCAAAGGGGACATGTTGACCCCATCCATCATAACTTAAGGACTTGAACTTCCCCTGTGTAGAAAAATTTGGAGAGGCTGGGACCAGTTTGCTCTGGTCTGGTTTTGACATTTCTCTATGAATGACTCCATTCTCCATTTCCTCGTCTGCTCTAAGGGCCTCTGTAAAATAAGGCTCAGCTTTTTGCCTGGTAAACTGCATACTGTTCCTTAGCCTTGCGGAAGGGCCAGTGAGGGATGAATCACAGCTGTTCGGTGGCTGACTCCATCTCTACAGCCAGGCCATCAAACCAGGCCCTTTCTCTCAGCATGACAGTCTACATGAAGTCACTAGCGAAGAGTCTCTTGGGTTCATCCCACTGAGGTCAAGTATTGGTGGTATTGCAGATACCCTAGCTTGCCTAACCCTCAGTAAGGAATGGGGCTAACCTTGTAGTTTCCTGGACAGGACATGTGATAATTGGTGTCTGAACTATTGTATCCATTGTATGGTGGGAAAATCGGAGTGTATAGAGAAGGACTTTTGCAAATTTTAAGATAAGTCAACTTTCAAGAATCATCTTGTCGGCTTCAGTAAGGAAACTCTGTGTAAACTACATCTGTAGCTTGCATTCTTTTTTTTTTCTTTCCTTCTTAACCATCCGCCAATCTGGTTACCACTAGTGTTTCAACCTTTCTGAGTCCCAGCTTCCTTAATCTGCACCATGGTGAGACTCTGCCCCACTTTTCAGCTTATTTGCATATGAATTAAAGACAAACTTTGTAAAACACAGGCAAACAGTGAGGATGTGCAGTCCCCCAAGAAGTCCTGATGATTGTGTCTAGCTTTCCTGGTGCTGAGGCAAGGAAGATGTCTTTGCATCCTGCAGCATCCTTGTGCTGTTACATATAAACCAAAGAAGGATGGAAGGGATTCTCCGAAGAGAGCGAGAACAGGCTGGAAAGGCAGTGAACTGGAAGGGAAGAAGGAAGCTGGCAGTTGCTAATGAAACATGCATCGCCTTTCTAGGTAGACTCCGCACTGGGACTACTTTTTGAAATTGATTGGCCCACATGCTTGTGAAGTCCCCATGACGCCATGTTCTTTCCTTGGATCAATGCCCCTGGTTTCAGTGACATGCTGCAAAGAACCAAATAGAAACAATTCTCTTTGGGGACAAGGATTAAGATTTTAGGATGGTGCCAGGGGATGAGAAGATGTCCTAAGGGTTTGAGTCCAGAGGATCCTGGAGACTGAACGGAAGGTTTGAACATCTGGAGCAGGGTTTCCAGAGGGACAGGCTGTGTTTCTGACGAGAGGAAAGGTAAAATGAATGTTTGATGAGCTGAGAATGCTTGCAGAATGACAGGCACTAAATCGCCTAAGTGTGGTCGCTGTCTAAGTATGGTATTCTAACTAGCAGAACGCATAAAAAGCACAGCAACTAACATATTTGCAGTAGAATATGCAAAAGAGAGGCTTCTGCTTCCTGGAGCAGGTCTTCTAAAATGCTGGCTCTCACCAAGTAGCAGTGTTGCACCGACCACCACCAGGAGAGAGCTTTGGCTGCGTCCAGAGGCAGGGTTTGGTTGTCGTTGTGTTTGAAGGGCAGGTGTGACTGGCATCTGGCAGATATGTACTACAGGAAGACTGCTAAATGACCTGATATATACAGGATGATCCTCCAAACCACCCACCACCCAAGGCAGAGAACTCATGGCTCAGAAGGTCAGCTATGCAGGGTGAGAAGTTTTGCTCAAAATCAGCTTCTTAAACTGAGTTCTGCCGACGCGTTGCTGGGTAGGACTGTACAGCCAGTCTCTGTCCCTGCAGGCTGCATATTTGTGGGCGCCACATACATGGATCGGACCAGCCAAGGTAATAGAGATATCTAACTTATTAACATAGAAAATAGAAACATCTCCACAAACTTTGCAGATTGGTTTAACATGTATAGATCTTTCATCATTAGGCCTTCAACAATCCAATACGATGATTTGGGTATCATTCATTCTATATTGGGTTTTGTATATGATTCACCAATGATAGCAAGCATCTGGGAGGATGCACATTGGTTCTGGGAAAATACTGTCATTCCATGTAAGACTGTGAGCACCTGTGGAGTGGATATTGGTCTCCCAGTCTCTCACAGATTTTGAATGATGACTGTACTTTCTGTAGGGGATAATTGTGCTTCAATAAGGGAGATTCTGAGCCCCAATCATTTGGTGACTCTTTGTGTCCAGCCAATTTTCATAAACTTTCCCATTGCACTGTACCCCCAAGTCCCCAAAGGGAAGGCATTACCAGAACAACTTTCCATACATTACCACTGTTCCACAAACATGGAGCAAGTTTCTAACCTAGTCTTTTTTGTAGAAATTGCTTTTGGGTGGCCAATTATTAATTACTTCTATAACAATAGTGGACTTAGTTGACCTTAAATTGTTAACAAAAACAGTAAAAACTAAAACCTATCCATGTCTATTTTTTAAAAAATTGAAAGCATAGAAGATGCCATGGTGACAGAGAATCCAGTTAGCCAGCTGAAGGGGTGATGAAACTAAGGAACTAGTCTCTAGTTCTAGCTGTAATGGCAAAAGCCGAAGCGGTCTCATCCATATGCCCAGATGTGGGTGCAGCCACTTCCTTGGAAGGCAGCCTCTGCATTTGGTGGAATGAATTTATTGTGGATCCTTAAGTGAGTCTCCCCACCCCTCTTCTAAGTAAGTGGTTACAGCAGATGCTCCTGTCTGATTGCTTGTGTTTGTAAACGGGTTCGGTTCGCCTGCATTTTCCCCTCAGAAATATTGCATTTATTTATTTCAGTGCATCTTTTTAGGCAATGCATTCAAGAGAGAGCGAGAATAATGGATACTCTCTGGTTGAATGGGAGGCCATAATTTAAGTAGAGGTGTTGGGCTAATATTAGCGCTTTTGACTGAAAGTAGAGGCTCAGAGGGGGGAAGGCGGTGATTTATTATTGTTTACGTGTTACACCACTGCTCTAAATTTCCTTAGTTACTCGCATGTAATATGCATTACTCAGAAGAGTTAGAAGCTGAGCGCGTGTTGTGCAAGGACGAAGCCTACAATAAACTATAACAAATGGCAGTTTGGTGGGAAAGAAGCATGCGTATTTAGCATATAAACCCCTGTATTTTAGTTGCCCAATTACTTCACTTTTAAAAGCATGTTAGTATGCCAGCTCTCTCTTAATCTGATTGGTTTTAAGATCGGGAGTCTTGCCAGCCTGAAGACCTTTTGTTTGTTATTTGCTTGACATTGCTCCTAACTCCCTTTCCACATAGAGCAAGATTCGTTCCTATGCTCCACTATTGTTATTTAGGAAAATCTTATAAGCATACTGGATAAGGAAGAGCGGTGAAACGCTGCAGAGTGTTTGCCTTTTGTGCCCAAAGCAACTGAAAATCTTCAGTATTAATTTCACCAATCCTGTTAGTGACCAGTTGCCCCAAATGCTGGCTTTAAACTGTACATTTAATGTGACTGTGGTTCTGGGTGCAGGAATGGAGTTACAGGAGCCAAAGGTCAAGGAGTTAGAGTGTTGTTCCCTTCTCAGTTTTCTAGGACAAAATCGCTTCCTTCCTCTGGTCAATGGTTGCCCACATTTGTTGGGCTGTGACCCTTCCCTCTCTCTTCAAAACCAGCATGATGTAACCTCTTTGGCTTTCTCTTGCTTAACCTATTTTGTCTGAATACAGCCAGGAACATTTCTCCACTGAGAATCTCCCATCTCTAGCAGCAATACCCGTGGGGCTAATCAGGAATCATTATCAAGACCCCTGTTGCTCTCCAATAGAACCTATTCCCAAATCTACAAATGAAGATGTGGATATATTTGGGAGTTCATTATTCTCCCGAACATGCCTTGGGTCCCCTTTCCAATAGGACCTGAGAGAATGATTTCCCCCAAATCAGATAACTATATTTCATATGGTTTTTGAAGTCATTAGCTGTGACCGTGACTGCTTTAGCTTTGAAATTAAATTAAACCCAGACACAAAATCCTCGGGTCAGCTTTACTCCCATCCCACACATAAAACTCCCAAAGTTGCCTCGGAGACCTCACCCCAGGACCAGCGACTAGCGGTAGACCATGGTGGAATCTCTCCTCTCACAGCTTCCAGCCACCGGCCCCGCGTGTCACTCTGTAGCCCACATGGCTCTTCCAGAGAAGCTCAGCTGTGTCACTTCTGGCTTCCCTCAGGCACTGGTTCCTACAAGCAGACAATTACTGGTGTCAGCAAGCATGTGGCTACGGCTGGCTGCATGATTAGCTGTTAATATTTGGAAAAAAGAATCACTTGAGCCCCATCCATGTACCCATTAGAGATAAACCAGTCTACGAGCAGGCACTTGGGTTGCCTGGTATTAAGGATGCTATGTGGTCAGAATGAGGTGATGCTTATTTTCAGGGAGAGGTAGAAGAAGAGAAGAGAAGGGGAAGAGAAAGAGAGAGAGAGAGCGCACGCACAAAGTAATGCCATATTAATTTGTAACGTGAATCTATGGACCCTTTTGGGCTACAGAGGGGTAGAAGAGGTGGGATTGCAAGAATTGAAGCTTAGCTTTGTGTGTTCTTAAATAGGTTTCTATTTAGGCCTTAGGTCTCTTGCTCCTTTTCCAATGTGGGTCAGCCGAGAAATGAGGCGATGTCCTTGGAGCGAGCGTGATGAGGCAGCAAGCTGCAACGCTCTTTGGAGCTAGAATGATAGTGTGGGACTTCTTATCCCTGTAGGACTTGAATACCGTCAGCACCGCATCTGTCGTTAAATACACATGAGGTTGTGTGTTGAGTAATTATAACTCTATTGGAATGCTATTTAAAAATGAGGCATCTTTCTAGTTGAGCCTTTAAAAAGCTCACTGTTAATCCCACTGTGGACAAAGGTCCACTCAGCACAGGAAGGTGTGAGTGGGTAGCCCTTTGCCCAAGAATTGTGGATCCTAGTATTGATAGCTTTTTTTTTCAATACGGAAAATAAATTCCAGATTCCCTGCTTGAGTTAGCCCCCGAATCCTCACTCCATGGCACCCAGGCTTTGCTCAGTGTTCTGGGGTGGGGGTGGGGATGTTAGGTTGGTGTCTTCCCTAAGCCTTTATTCTCTAAATCCATAGATTCTGGCTCCTCCTTCTTTCATAAGTGCATTCTCAACACGACCACCAGAGGGCGCGAGGTACAGCCAGATCAAGTCCCCAGGGCTCTCCAATGGTCTGCCATGTCTCTGGTAATAAGAAACCAGGGAGGGTCCTTAGAGGCACCAGAAAGCCTTTCCCCATGTGCACTCAGTTACTTCCCTGACTGCCCCTTGGTTGCAGTCCCGGATGCTCTAGGTCCTTCACATTCGTTGGGCAGTTCTTCCTCCTTCATCCATACCCTTGTCATCGTTATCTCCTTTGTCTTAGTGCCCTCTCACCTTTGACGGGTATCCGTTTCCTCCATCACTTGCTTCTCCTTCTGTACTTTCTGCGGCAAGCCCGTAGTAGATACTCAGGAAACAGCTGTTGCACTAACAGGAGGACATGCAGAGCCACCCCTTATTGTCCTCAGAGTCCTTTATTGACACTCCCACATCGTTTCTCATACGTGTGACTCACTGCCCTATACTGCCCAGGTCTGGCAGACCTCACTCAAGCACCCCATCTTCGTGGTTGGTGAGACACTGCCTGCCCATCAGTGCACTCTGGGCCTCTTCCTACTTCATTTTACCTTCGTGTGCTAAAGTACTGTGCCATGTGTGTCTATCTCTACAGGTCCAAGGTACTTTGTAGAAAAAGCAAACCCCTCGGCTAGAGGTTCTGTCCCCGGGTGACTGCTGCAAGGGCCAGTCCTAGACAAATTACTTGTTGCATGAAGGAATGAATGAGTGAGCAAAGGCCAGTGTGACGTTCACAGAGCCCTTCTGGCCACCTTGCTTAAGTACTGCCTACATTCTGAGCCTGTCAATCCTGGTAACTTCCCTCAGAGGACTCGCTCTACACATTTGGTGGGTTTTCTTACCCTTATACAAACAACTTAGCTCCCAGGGTTGAAGGCAGTGAATATAAACGCTTTTAGCTGCTGTCCCCAGCACTTGGTAGAACACGGCCACCCAGGCCAAGCTACATAAACCATCGGTGAATGAGTAAATCCGAAAGAAAACAAGCTTTCATTTACCAAAATTGGGTGCATGCCTCACTTGGCAAGCCCACGAATGTAATGTAAAAGGCGGTGTCTGGGCAGGCTCAAAACTGGTATTCAGGTGTTCAAGGGTAAGAGCCACAGCCCTTCCGATTGTGCCGGTCACAGCAGGTTTCCTGCGCACTCTGTGATTGACAAAGGGTACGGCTGGGGGCTTCTGTGTCCTTCTATTCTTGTCTTAAACATGTCATTGCATCTTGTGTCATTGCTGCATGGATGCCTTTACTGAGTGTGGCTAGACTAGAAAACCTTTCACAGCGTACCAGCTAGGAAACAGTGTGATGCCTCCTCTTCCCCCACAGTGGCCTGAAAAAATGGCTTTGGAAAAGAAGCCATAAGAAGAAAATACTGGTTTTCTATTTTTACATGTCATGCGACTTTGGGCACACTTCTTAACCTCTCTAAGTCTCCTATATAAAACAAAGGTTTTCCTTGAATAAATCCTGGGGGCTGGAGAGAAGCTCAGTGGTTAAGAGTGCGCACATACTATATTCACAAAGGATCGGAGCTGGGTTCCCAGCACCCACGTCAGCAGTGCGTTCACAAGGGCCTGCAGCTCATTCCCAGGATATCTGACTCTCTCTTCTGGCATCCACAGGCACAGCATGCACATGCCCAGATCCACATACACACACACACACACACACACACACACACACACACACACACACATCTTTTAAAATGTGCTTAAATGGACCTTACATTTTCTTCACTTGTTCAATCGTTAAGTACTTTTTGAAGACCCACTGTGGTCCATTGGTTGCCTAGGAACAAGTGCTGGGCTAAGTACCACTAGCTTTCATCCTTGTCCTGTAGGGCAGTGAGGAGATAACTGAGGAAGACATTTTCAGTAAGCAGAAGGCTGCCAAAGCAGGGTTTTGAGACAGAAGGGAGAAGAAGGCTGGAGGAAGGGAAGACATCACTCAAGGTGGGCTGTCTAGAGGGCACCTTCTTTGTGGTAAGCTTAAAATACTGAACACACACAAAAATCGGGGATTCTGGAGAAAATGCCTCAGGCAAGGCTAAATCCAGCCCCCAGGAGGGACAACGTTCTGTGGGTTTGGTGACCACAAGAAAGCTTGCTGGGGCTGACACAGGAGTGACACCAGTTCCAAGGGAACACGGAGCAGTGAGCAGAGACTGCCACCTATTAATTTAGCTCTCCAGCCAGGCCCAGGCCCATGTGTCTGGGCCACCATCCCTAACACCGTGTAATTGTCCAATAAATCCAAAGTTTCTATTTCACACTTCAGCTTTCCAATTAAAAGCACTTTAGTTATTCTCCAGTGAAATAAAGGCCACAAGCAAAGTTGTGTTCCTGTAGTTTGTTGTGTTCATGCTAATTCACATTTATCACCAGTCACCAATTCAAATAAAGACACAGAAAATTGATTCTCAGTAACACCCAATAATTCTTTTTATCTGCAGCCCGGTCAAGTACTGTAGTCTGGATTAATGCAAGCATAGTTCCTGAGATATGGAGTCAAGTGAATTAAGTAACTGAAAGGAGATATTAAGGGTTACATCTCATCAAGAGAAGTGTGGTTTTTAGGACAGGTCAGTAGATGTGATAGTGCCCACCTATAATCCTAGCACTTGGGAGGCTTAATCAGGAGGATTGTTGCGATTCCAGGCCATTGTATACTGCATAGCAAGACCCATCTTTAAAAACTAAAGAAATGAAAAGACAAAAAAAAAAAGGAAAAGTAGTATGTGTGCATGCATACATACACAGAGACACACACAAACATGTGTGCATGCACACACACAAATGGTTTGTCTGAAAATCTCTAAGTTGTAAATTTGTTCTTCCAGCAAACACTAAGTGCTCTGCACTCTGCCATATCCCGTGCTAACTGCTTAGGCCCTGGCCGTCAGACTTTGTGAACTTTGCCCTCGCTGACGTCTTCTCATCCTCACAGACACTACACGATGTCTGTCACACTCCCACCGTCCCCCTAGCACTTCAGCAGCATGACCCCATGGGACCTTCTTGAGTAGACGAGAGTCTACCCTGCTTGAACAGTCTGCTGAGGTCCCCTGTGCCCTTTGTGGTACAAAGTTCCTTATTTCAACATTGTTCATGTTGAAATGCTTCTCTTGCTGCTTTCGGCAGATCGTCAAGGTCAAGCTCAAGCTGAACTTTCTTCCATTCTCAACTTCCTCTCATGCCCCCAATGTCATTTTCCATCCTATCCACTTTTAGCGGACTGATGTCTTCTCATCCCTGAGGTCCCAGCTAGAGCCATCTCTCCCAAGACCTATATTCCATGTCAGCCCCATCCATGTCGTTCTCGTCGTTCTCGGGACGTCCTTCTAGAAATTTCAGAATCACGATATCTGTTGAAGCCACTACTACTTGGCTGCTACATTATTGGCTGTTGGAGCAGGTGGGGTGACTGTGGGAACTTTCTAAAATCCCCAACACAGGGCACACCACAGGGTGACGGCAGGCAAAGAGGAAGTCTTGAATTTAAAACATGTCCTTCCATGAAATAGCTCTGAGAGGAGCTAGTTATATAAGGTATCCCTCTCCTTAGAATCCAGATTCGTTACGGTGCAAGCGTACAACTGACTTCAGTGCTTAAGCAAAAGTCCAAAGATTTGCTTCCTTCCCTTCTTCCATCCCCTTTTCTCTCTTCTATTCTCTTATTGGCTGTCAACAATAAGAACAGATTTCAAACTGCAGAAACCCAAAGCTAAACTCTGCCTTCCATCCCATTGGCCTCTGTTCATGATTACAATGCCTGTAACCATTCCTCCTGTTCCCCAGCTTCTGACATTGAGTGGAGAATGGATTGCTTTGAATTTCTATTGCTGGTAATTAATTGAACGAGTAAGTCTTCATGATAGGTTAATAAATATGTTTTATTGAAGAAATAGTAGCAGTTCAGATGCAAAAGTTTTAGGTTTTAAATTTTAAATCATTACCTCCAGGAAATCCCGAACTCTACCCAAAGTATAGCTTATGAAGTCAGTTAGGAATCCATTACTGTGTTGACATTGCCTTCACTATATCTTGTTTCGGCTCCCCAGGCCTCTGCAAAGTTCCATCTAAATCAAAGACTGCTTCATACATCTGTAGTTTTTCCACTGAGTCGTTGAAGTAGAGACACTCATGGATCTTGTAGTAAATTCATGCACATCTGCTCAGATCTAGTTTTCGACATCACCAACTAAGGTTTGAATTTAGACCCATCTTAGATTTTCTGCAAGCATTTGAAACTAAGAATAACTTAGAATAACAAGAAGGCTACTCTGCGCATGACAACTTGGGATGGAAGATATTGTCCTAACCACACAGATGAGAACCCAGAGACCTAGAACCACCCAAACATTTGCTTGACTCCACACCTTTGGCAATAATGTATGCATAAGTCATTTAAGCTCCAAGGTAAACGCTTTTCTTTGTCCTGGCAATTCCGCTCCCTCCTCCATCTTTACAGCGTGGGTGTTGCCATAAATTTTGCGGTCCCTGTTTCTCCTTGAGAACTTGCATTGAGATCCTGAATGTGTCACTTAGCATGTCTGGATTTGATTTATAGACTGTGTCAGCATCCTAGCCCCAGGCTGTGCAGTGAGTAACACTGTCAAGCTTGGCTTACTTGGCAAGAGGGTTGAGAAGGCGGGAGGAAGCAAGGCTGATGCTGGGGTGAAAGCTCTTCAGGACGTTACTGCCTCTTAGTCTTGAATTCCTCAGCTTCTGCCTCCCTCTCCCTGCCTTCTGTCTATTTAAGGTGGCTGGTTGAACTCAGAGGACCACCCATCCTCCATTTTGCCAAGAATTCTTTCTCTGCCTACACATAGGCACAAATCAAGGGTTCCTTCTTGTAATTGTAGTGACTTAGGAACAAGTGCTACACGCAGGGTTCCATGCACAGCCCCAGAGACCAGGGCATCTTTTCCTCTGTATCATCATCCATCTCCAACAAAATGAACTTTACATCATCAGTTAGTGACGTAGTGCGGAGAGCCAGAAGGGCTCCTTGAGACATCCGGTCTCTGGCATTGTTGAGGAGATCTGGTCAAAATAAGTTATGTAGACAAGGCCTTCTCTCCCCACACAGCAGGTGTTCCGAGGGGACACTTAGCATGTTCCAAAGGAGACATACATGCGCTTCAAGAAGATCAGTCATTGCTATTTCTAGAAATATACAGCTACTGTGGCATGCTCCCCATAATCACCTAGTTTTGTGCTATTTCGTCTTTCAATTTTCCTTTTCTAGCTGACTATCCTATGTTCACCCAACCCCATATCACAAAAGGCATGGGTGTCATTTCTTTGAAACTTTTTTTTCTTTTTCCTTTCTTTTCTTTTTCTTTCTTTCTTTTTTTTTTTTGAGACAGAGTTTCCTTGTATAACAGCACTAGCTGTCTTGGAACTCACTTTGTAGAGCAAACTGACCTTGAACTCACAGAGATCCACCTATCTCTGCCTTCCTTGGGGCATTCTTAAGGCTCCTCCTTGCTCTCCTCTTCTCCCTCATGGGTTCAGCATCCAGATGGCAAAGGTGAGGCTTATTGAATGCCAACCAATCAGCCCTTAGCTTTCTATCTTCACCATTTTCCAGAAACAGTATTATTATGAAGGTTTTATCAGGGATGCATAGTTTAGTTTTCATGTGAACAGACCACTCTTCTTCCTATATTAGCAACTGCTTCTTAAAGCTCTTGTGTTCTATTAAAATAACAATATCAAATTATGTAAATGTGCTAATTGCTTTATTGAAATTAATACCCTTATTTAGCAAGTTAAACCTTGCAAAATGGCCATTTTTATTAAAAATTACGGAAATGTGCTGGCTGTTTAAAGGCTAATGTAATTGGGTGAACTCAGCAACTGGGAAGTGTCAATTAATGGGAGATTGTTAAATAATATTGTTTAAACAATCCATTTTCGCTCATAGTTTGAAAAATGGTCCTGGTAAAGTAATAATGACTGTCTGAGGCCTGAGGGGAGGTTTGTAAGTATTTTGTTCTGCCCTGTTTTGAATATGTTGCATTTTGATTTTTGGTTTGTCAGAACTAGGTTTTGTTTGGTAATAAAAATTGAAATTCAGCAGCTTATGGGCAATTAGACCCAGGATGCTTCTCCTTCGTGAGAATCATTGTCTAGGTAGCAATACACAGTCATGTGCCTCTCCATTGCAATACTGGGTATACTGGTTAAAATATTTGAAGGCATTTACTTCTTTTCCTTCTTAGACAGTGTCTGTTTTCTTAGAGGTAGATTTGATATTAAAAGATTTTTGTGTATTTGTCATTAGTAGTAGGAATGACTGCATTCCCCAAGGAAGGTGTATGTGTGTCTTAATTTGTTTTAGCGTAACCTCAGAAATGACATTCAGTATAAAGTCACCTAAAAATCCATCTCATCACAATAGCTTTCCACTGGAAGGAGGAGTTCCTCTTTCTTAGGACGGCAACATTCTCATTGGAGCGTGCCGCAGAAACCTATTTATGATAATATCTTGTGGTTTCCAAATAGTTGTAGGGAAGGGAATTTTTGGTCACTTATGCAATTTACAGAATTGAGGTCAAGGGAAGATGTTGGGATGGTTCTGACTGAAGCCGTGAAGACAGAGGCATGAGTAATACTCCAGATCTCTAAGCTCATTTTCTATCTCATAGTGTCTGTGAGTCACAGGCTTTGAAAATCTAAAGAGGGCCTCAAATTTCAGAGTCTCCCTGTAAACACTAGTTCTTGGGGCCATGCGATATTTGAGAGTAATCTAATCACGGTGGGTGGTGGGTCGTGTAAGATTACCAGGGCTTTCTGGTAAAGCTCTCCGTTGTTGGCATTGCCATGCCATAGCCTTCCCCCCACTCTCGAACTCTGCTTCTCCATCATGCTGGAAGGAAACCACTGGACAGTTGAATCTATGTCAGTATGCTTAGCTGGCATTGGAGATGTGCTGGCTTTGTTCCATGGACTTCTCGTGACTAATAAAAAAAATGTATCGACTTTATCAATCCAATTATTTATGAGTAAAGGCTGGCAATTGTATGGCACAAAATGAAAATCAGTGACATCAACTGTGGAACTCAATTATTCCCTAGAGGAATGTCCCAAACTAGCAGTTGTATTTATTCTTTCTGCTGCTAATCTTGTCCAAGGGATTGGCCAGAGCGCCTAACCATTCCAGCACAATGTTACTTATGGTAAAATTGCTTAATTATAAAATATTCCTAATTTCACTATGATTTCTGAGTGTATCTGGAAATTCACTTTTAGACAAAATCTCATATATTCCAGGCTAACCTTAAACTAGCTAAGTATCCAAGAATGAGCCCGAGTTTCCAGCCCTTCCACCTCTACCTCCATACCCCAGAGCACAGTGATGATCGGCCTTACCACCATGGCCAGTTGATGCAGAGCTAGGAGGGTGACCCAGAATCTCATGCCTGAGAGACAAGAACTACACATCTGAGCTACATCCCCAGTCACAGGAACTCATTTCATAGAACCATATTTCTAGTCTCCATGAGCCAGGGTATGGCAATTTAAGTGAGAAATGTCCTCCGTAGATTTGAGTATTTGAATGGTTGGTTCCCAGTTGGTTGGACTCTTTGGAGAAGTTATGAGGAAGTACATTTTTGAGGGAGAAGTACATCACTAGGGGTGGACTTTGAGGGTGTAGACTTGCCCTCTTCCAGTTTGCTCACTGCTTCTGCTTGGTGACTGCATTTGAAGAGGTGACCTCTCAACTTCCTGCTCTGGTTGGCCTTCCCCACCATTATGGATTCTCTTTTGAGACTGTAAACCAAATTTGGCCATGGTCTTTCATCATAGCATCAGAAATGTAGCTACTACACTGGGAATATGAAACTAACTAACATTCTTAAAAGACGCCAACACTCTATTACTTTTGGTACTAAATACCACGTCAAGTCTAAAATGAATTTTTACCCTGTAGATATCTTGTGCCCAATTCTGGAAGAAAGAGTTCAATTTTCAGTTTTATTAACAGGGTTTTGAATGAAACAGAAAATGTCTGCCACTGCTATAGAGTGAGCTTCATGCATTGCATGGAGCTCAAATTCGCTGGCACCCACTGAGTGAATTTGTCTAGTCTGAGCTCTGCAAGTATCTTTTATCAAGTACAACATGATAGTTCAGCCAGTTGTTTGTGATCTAAGCGTGGTCATTCTTTAGTCTTCATTTTACTCCTTCCTTTCTAAGGTTGAACCAGGTCAGGGTCAGGTGACTCCCAGGCATCAGGAAGGAGGTCCTGTTGGCACTTCCGTCCATTCTCATGCTAACAGAAACTGTTCCTTCTGCATAATCTACTTTATCCCTTGAAAGCCACAGTGTTTTGTTTCTGCCTTTTCTAGAATACGTTGAGCATAATTGAATCTCTCTTCATGGTCTCTGGGTGGTCGCTAAAGCATCAGTTTCTTAGAGGATTTTTGAGATATTTAAGGCTATTTGCTTGCCTCCTAAATGGTCCCAGATTCCTGCATTTGATGAGTTTTTATATCTTTTTTTAATAGTATTTCTTTCTCAGTTGTTGCTCTCACGCTGTTACCTTGTCACAATGCCTGGCGAATGGTAGGTGCTCATTAAATATTTGTTAAATGAATAAATGATCCTCACTTTTCACTTGGAATACAGCGTCTCTGGCAATGAGCATTTCCCCTGTCTGTTTCCAGATGCCCACTTCTAATTTTTTAGGCTTTGCAGGATGGAGAGCCATACATGATAATATCAAGATTGTGTGCTATATGAATGAGGACTTTATTGCCCCAGGGAGGAAGCAGCCAGCACTGGTTTTTATAATGCTGATCTCCGTGACATCTGTTTTGACTGCTAAGAAGTTGATTTAGAGCTTGTTTCTGCCTTTGAAACGAACTGGGCTTTTGGTCCACGCCTTTGTGATATAGTTGAATTCAAAATAAGTAAAGTATTTTCACATTTAGTTTTCCTTCAAATGGTCATTAAAACACCTAGGAGGACAGCCTGAAGCCTGCTATATACAAATTGCTAAGCCATTACTGTGTTCCTGCTTACTTTAATTAGATTTCTTTTATTTTTTTTTTAAAGCTGTCCAGGGAGAAATGTGTCCCCAGTGAGCATAATGTCCATTATGTAAAACCTAAGTGCATCTGAGGATTTAGAAAGTATAAAATTTATACTCAGGGCCCTGTTTAGTCAACATGATAAGATTGAAGATCAATTGTGGGGTGGGGGGAGAACCACTGCTTACTTAAGAACATAAAGATGATCAGAATAGGCTTAGTTTTATTTGGGTTTATTATTATTTTTATTATTATTATTTTCTTCTTCCTGCTTGCCTGATGGTTGACAGATGGTTTTTCTGATTTTCAATTGTGTTTTCAGAGTTGCTGGTCAGGGACGCTTCTGCCTCTTCCTTGGGCCTTAGCTCGAAGTGTTAGGAGGACAAGGGAATTTCTCATTAGTGACATGTAGTGACACTTCACTTTATTGTGCACCGACGATTTTCTGACAGAGATAGATGACATGGTTGGACTTTCCAAGAAAATGTTGTTTGTCTTTGAATGGGGAAGCTAGGGCCCAATTGTTCCAGTTTACAAACAGGCCAGGGATGTACCACCCATCACAAACCAACACAGAAGCTGGAGCTTCTGGATGGGAGATGCTACCTGGTCGGTTCTTGTGTTTGTTTGTTTGCTTGTTCGTTTGGATGCATAAGGTTACAGGCAACCATACACATTAACAATATCATGTTTTCACTTTTCTTAAGTAGGTACATGTGATCAGTCTATAGAAAAAACGCTTTATTAGTTTGAATATTTGGACATGAGATTTTTATTCTTCACAACAGGCATAATTTTGGAGGGTGAAAAGGGCAAAATGGTTTCTTCTGGCTTTTTTTTTTTTTTTTTTTTGCAGCTCCAGCAGTTGCTCAATTTGGTCCCTCAGAATAACTTGCTGGTGTCCAGGACAAGGACACATTCCCACTAGGGGCGGCTGTGTGTGTTCCTTTCTTGTTATCCATTCCCCGTCTCTGCAGTGTTTGGATCACGACAAATCCTGCTGCTAATTCCCAGTTCCTGCCAGAGGATCCAGGACAGGAATGTGCAGTGGGAGCTGAGCCCTAAGGGTTGATTCTGTCCTTCAAGCTACGTGGTCCTGTTGTCTGAGCCCGGCCATCCAGAATCTCTGAGGACTATTCATTAGAACTAGGAGATGAGGCAGCTCAGACTGTGAGTCACTGTGGCACCAAGATGTGAGAACAGAAACAGCTGCAGGCATTTTAGCTGCTGTGAGCAAAGATGCACTCAAGATACACTGAGCCCAAAAAAGGGACACTTTAGAGACTGTCAGAGAAAAGCCCAGGCTAGTACCACTGCCCTGCCTTAGCTCATAAGGTTGCCTGGTTTCTGTTTTGTCGAGGTCATAAATAATCCTTTCTTATTCATGCTTGTTGGGTTTTTGTATTAGTTTCAATCAAAAGATCCTCAAGAAGCCATGTTTTATTCAGTCCTGATGTAGTCTGAGAAAGCCTCAAGTGAATCTGGTTCTGGCAGGCTCTCTAGTTGGTGCTGTGCTGGGAAATAACTCGGAGAGCATGAATGGGGACTGGCGTGTAGCACGCAGGGACGCGACTTCCGCATAGTCTCACCATGCCAATCTCAATAAACCACTGGGATGCTGAATCTGTTAAGTAGAAGGCACAGTGACAGTTGGACCCCACACACTTACACTAGCCTAGCCCAGCGTACCACCGTATCTGTTCCAAGGCTCCTGTTTCATACTCCGTAACACTATGATCCCAAAGAGTTCACCATCCTACCCAAGATCACAACAATAGAACCAAACTGGCCATGCCTGGCTCCTGATACCCAGGTTTAAAAAAGCTGATGATCTGATATCCATAAACCCACATATGTGGCTTCTGGTGTCACTCCATTTCTCTGCAACAGAGGGCCTGTGACACTGAGGAGATGTTTCTGCAAAAACAAATAAACAAACAAACAAATAAATAAATAAATAAAATAAAATAAACCACTTGTCACCTCACCAAAAGGACTTTAGTTTGGATCTGTAGATTGCACATAAAAGCAAGACATGGCGATTCATATCTACAGCTTCTGTACTAGGGAAGTAGAGGTAGATAGATTCCTGGAGCTCAGTGGTCAGCCTGTCTAGCTGAATTGATGAGTTCCAAATTTAAGGAAAAACTCTTTCTCAAAAGTTAGATGGAGAGCAGTTAAGAGACATCCACATTGAACACTGGCCGAATATACCCATACACTTGCACACACAGAGACATACACACATGGACAGGTACACGCACTCTACACACACAGACAGGCACACACACATAGGAACACAGGCACACACACAGGTATATGCACGTGTACGTGCACGTGTACACACACACACACAAGCATGCACACATGCAAAGAGCCTGTAGTTCAGTGCTTAAGAGCAGAAACCTATCCTCATTTTCAAAATGTTAACATCTCAAATTCTACTTCCTAGTTGACCAAGAATTCCAATCTCACTGGAAGTGGTCCCATGTATTAATTGTGAATATACCAATCACTTTATATATGTTAGCTCCACAGACACTGCAGGAAAGAAAGTTGTCTTTCCACTTCATATTAGAGTGAGCAAGACTTCAGAAACACAGACACCTTTGCCAAGGTCATATCTCATATCTTATAGGGGTGGAGTGAGAACAAGAATGTGACCCAGGTGTGCTTTGCTAGAAACAACACTTAAACTACCTTATGTTGTCCACTTCCTATGTCCACTATACCTATGGGGTTTTTCTGTAAGTTAGGATGTACTTCTGGGAAACAAATTATGTCAAATAAAAGTGCCCATGGAAACAGACAGTTGAGGAATAGATAGATAATAGCATCCATGATTCTGTGACTTTCTGGTGTTTACTTACGCTGATACCAGACCCCTCATCTTATCATTGAGACACAATAGGGATGACTTGATACTGAGTGAGACAAGAGCATCGGTATCTTGTTAGAGAGGCTGTTTTTCAAAACACCTTCAAGAAATATTCAGCTGCTCCAAGAAGTAATTGTGAGCAATCAGTAGTTTGAAACTGTTAAGCAGGCGAAGGGGTTGCGTATGTTAAATAAATATCAATGAGAAGAATTAATAGCAACCTGGGTAATTAAAGGCTGCTTGCATCCTTCTTGGGGCAAATAGATAACAGTTTTCTATGACTCCCATAGATTGTCAGCAAGCTCTCTCAACATTGTCTGGAGGGACTCTGCCATTGTCCTGTGGTCTCATTTATTTGAGTGGGACAATAGGCCTTTTCCTGACTGTCCCCTTAAGAACACAGAGGCAATTAAACACTGAATTTGACCCACTGCCCCATTTGGTAAACAGAAAATTCTGCAGGGGTGGGGGTTGGGGGGTTGGGAGGGGAGTGACTGTTCACGTTCCCTCTCTCTTGCCGCCCCCCCTCCATTATCTCTCCCTCTCCACATGGAACACACCCAGTTTTACGCTTCAGAGTTGGTGAGACACTTCCTCACTGTGTTTCTGTGTAAGAGGCACTGGGATCTTTTGATGAACACTGAGAATGCCTGGCGAAAGGGATCTTTAAACATCTGAGTGTGGATGTTTAGGGCAGGGTGGACAAATCGACTGTGCATCTGGTTCTTTTCGGAGTCCTGTAGAAAAATTGAGCGTCTGCACAAAAACTGATAAATACTAATAACAAGCAAATAGTTACTTTTGAAGTTCCCCTGCAGTCAGATTTGCTTTCTTGGCACACAAGCTGGCGTAGCATCTATAATAATAAATCTTCCCCATTGGTTCCCATACTGAGTTCTTAAAATTTGCACATGAATAAGTCCGAGTTATGATACCCAAGAACATTTCAGTATTTCAAGAAGCCTAATGGAAGTTCTCAACATTCTTTGCTTGTGTGTTTGTGCAGATGTGTGTGCATAGGTGTGTTCATTTGCACATATGTGTGAAGGCCCAAGCGCAATGTCGAATGTCTGCCGCAATCATTCCCCACCTTACTTTTTGAAACAGGGTCTCTCACCAAACCTGAAGCTCGCCTATTCAGCCAGGCAGACTGGGACCTGCCTGTCTTGGGCCACCCCAGTGCAGTTCCTTGTCATGGATCTTGGCTTCTACATGGGCATTTGGGATCCAAACTTAGCTCCTGGTGTTTACATGGCAATCAGTTTACCCACGGAGCCATATTCCCAATCCAATTTGTCAGCTTTAAGGTAGAAAATCATAAACTTATCTCTGTGTTAATATAGAGGAATAATCAATTGATATTAAGTTTTGATTTTTACAGACAAAAGCTTTCATTACTAAAATATTAGCAATCTAGCTAAAAAAAAAAAAGGATTAGATTTGATGTGAGCAGTATTTATCAAGGTAGGGCTAAGAGCGGGTCTTACCAGTTTAACAATGTCTCACCGTCCATATGTCAGGAACCAAAAAACATAAGACATTGAAGATTTCCTGTTTGGGCAAAACAACTCACAAATCCTGTATCACCCAGTTCTTTGGGCTGAGGTACATAAGGTATTGGTAACAAATCCTGCCCTGATCCAAGAAAATGATGCCATCATTGTGGAACTTTAAAATGCTTCACTAATGAGTGTGTCAGATTAGCTTCCAGAACCCAGCATGACTAGGGATTCAGAGAGAAACCCTGGAGCTTTGGGGAATGGGCGCATTAGGAGTCCCTGACATGAATCCTGTGCGGGCAACTAGGAGTGTGTGTTGCCGGGGAGGTGGGGGGGAGGCGGGGGGGGGCAGGGGGACCAGGCAGGGTTTCTTTCTCCCTATATGAAGGCTTGAAAGCTAGGAACTGCTGACAGGAAACTGCCACTGTGTGCAGCTCCGAGGAGAAGTCTGATTTCCTCAGCAGCAGTTGGGGAGGCTGGTTAACTCTCTCTTAGACCTGCCCACAGATGAGCATAAGTCTCCCTCTTGGATGGCAGAGAAAATGAAGCTGAGTTTATGAGATTTGCCCAAGGCCATCGAAGCAGTCTATATCACACGGGGGACTGGCATTCAGATCTTTCTCCCTTCCAAAAAGACAAGCCCTGTCTCTCTCGATCATGTTCTATTTTTAAGTTCATTAGTTAACCTCTGGGTACAGAGCTGGTTTTGAGAGTCAGTCCGTCAAAGCGTTTTAAATGGACGAGCCTAAAGTGATCATCGTTTCTTTGCCCAGCTCATCCTCTGAGCCCCTGCACTGGTTCTGTGCTTCATACAGGGGCAGGCTGCTCATCAACAAGTTTCCCTGGGAGGTGGGAAGCATCCTTCCTGTGATCAGAACATGCCTGTCACATAGCGCCGGCGGCTACCGAGCAGCGCCTGCTCACAAGAGCCACTGGCCCAGCCGGGGAGCCCCAAATCTGTCTTCTGGCAGAGGCTTAACCATTTGTCTGCTGCTTCAGAGGGTCCATGCTGATACTTCCCAGGAAGAGAGACCCCAGCTGGGAAGCTGCCAGTTGCAGGCAATCTTCTCCTTCATTTCAACTCAACAAGGATTTAATGTGCTCCTGCTGAGGGTCCAGTCCTGAGGGGTATGCGGCCCTCTAGGGGTCTCCCACCACGCTGAGGAGTCCAGACACGCAAGCAGGAGGCAGCCAGATGATGCATCAGGCTCTCCATAATTAAGAGCGCCACAGTTGGGGCTGCGGGGATTCAGGACTTGTTCTCAGGTCTTGATGGAATACTGTCCCTGTAATCACACCACTGGCCGTTTTCAAAGACCCAAAGACACCCCCCCAACTCCCCACCCCTGCCCTATCAGGATTCTTTAAATCCCTTTAGGACACAAAGAATAAGACAAGGGTTGTATTGTACTTCTGTCAGTTGGGGTGGAACACCCCGTAGTCGGTTGTTCTCTGCAGTTTGACCGGCTGTAGATTTCTGTGATGGTTGCCATCTGCTGCGAAAAGCTTATTTGATGAGGGGTGAGAACTGCATTTTTCTGTGGGTTTAGGGACACATTTAGGATGCGGTTAGAGAGTATGCCAGTGTAGAAAAGTGACAGGAGTATTTTCTGCTCTGGGATTCGGGCCCTCACAGCTACAGGGAGTAGGCTAAGTTACAGGGCCAGGCATGATTTCTCTCCCGTTGAACAGACCCTAACTCCAGTTAGACAGCTGTGGGTTGCCCCCTAGATAGAAGAACCAGTATTGCACCATTAGGGATATCTCGGCACACTGGTTATTGTTGTGGTTTGTAGGTTCACAGCTGGGTAAGCCTATTGACTGTTTTTCTTTCTTGATAGTTTGTATGAGAGCTAGTCCTGAGGGATGAGGCTTCCAAGTCAGTCCGAGTTCAATTCTTCTAAGTCCTTTGTCTGAAGTGGGTGGTGTCTTCAGCAGCAGGGTCTTAGCTTCAAGTACTGGGAGGCCAGCAAGAACAGCAGCAATTGAAGGATCTCTTGGAGTTTCCAGACCACCAACTCAAAGGAAGTTTCCCATGTATGGCATTAGGGTTTTTGTTAGATGGTCTGTGTTTCCTGGGGCAGCATTATCACCCAAGTAACATAACTTCATTTAAATTATGCACACATGTGCACTCAAAGACGCACGCACACGCATGCATGCACACAGATGTATTTTCAGTCAACAGATAACAATGCTTCTCAATGGCTTTTTCAGCCATCCTTAGTATTGTTTATCTGTCCCTCCCTCTCAGTAATGCTCTCCCTTCCAGTTCTAGCCCCCCTCCCATTTTTTCCCCATTCCTCCTTCTGAGCACCTGTGTCCCACTATCCTCCTCTCTGAAGAGCCCTGTTTCCTGCCACTGCCCTGGCCCCTCTTTACTTTTCTTGTTTCTGCTGTCACTCCAAGTTATATCTAAAGATTCAGAGCTGAGGCTCAGGGAACATCAGAGGAAGGGGTGGAAAGATTGTAAGAGCCAGTGGAGCTGTGTCTTCTGTAGATGACAGGGTGTTGCATTTGTAAAACCGGAACAATACGGTTGCCTGAACAGGACCGCACAGGGACAATAGCAACTGACGTGCCAGCATGGCTGGGAAAACTCTCACAAGGCCCCACCCCTAGACTGAGAGCTACAGACAATCACTGGATGCTGAGAGAAGGAAAATTATTCAGGGACAAGGACCCTGGTAGGTTATCGAACCCTCAGTGGCCAGTTCTCCGCTCGTGTACTGTGAACAACACTAACTGGACACAGCAGGTTGTTGTATTTAGATATACATATGGATGTGTGCGCCTGTGTGTGTGCCTGTGTGTGTGTGCGC